>PVIR01003680.1:0-86130 GCA_004026965.1 Petromus typicus | reverse complement strand
TTTTTTTTAAAGCTCCTTACATGTGTGTCTAGCTAATTCCCAAATAGATATTCCTGTCATTCAAATTGCTATTAAAATTGTAACTTCCATCAAGAAATCTTCCTGGAATAAATACAAAAAGATATAGGTTGATAGATCTAAATACAGATATAGGAATATGTGCATATATACTTGCCATGTAAACACAATGATATTCTTACTAATGCCTGCCTTGATTTCTCACATCCCATTGAATTATGTAATCATACTCATTAAATCTACACTCTAGTTTTTTTCTCCTGTTCATAGATCCCAGAGCTCTTCAGGCAAGCTTCAAGCCAACGGACAGTTGTATGGGAAGAACACAGAAAGAAGGTGCCATTGTCACCCTAAATGATCAAGATTTTAGGTATCACATACTGCACACTCTGTGAGGGCCCACTAGTCTCTCTCAAATCTTATTGAACTCATCTATATCTGTATTTAATAGTGTGAAGATCTACAGCTAGTTTTAGAACTATAATATATACATCTATATCTATTGATGTAAGGAGTGAGGGCTACTTGCCAAATTGAAATTCAAGAATTTCTCAGTACAGAAGAATGTCCCCATGGAGAGCTCTATAAACAGAATGGCACTGCAGTCACAATATTTTATTCAAAGATATAGGGGTTTATTTTTAAACAAAAGGAAAATTTCTCAAGAGCCATGACTTCTTTTCGACACAGACAGACTTCCTCTCCCCGCTTTGGAAGCTGTGATAATTCTCATAGCACTCTTGATCATTTATATATATATATATATATATATATATATATATATATATATATATATATATATATATATATTGAAAGGTTGCTTTTATAAATACAAATTTTATAGAATCCTTTGGACTGGCAGCTTTGGAATTCTTCTCTCCGGGGAAGTCAGTTTAAGTGAAGCTGCACTTGAGTTCAGTTTGTATTCCCCTCTCAATTACTATCAACACAGCTGAATCAGGAACTGCAACAAAATTCCTGAGACAGCTTTTTAAAAGTCTAAAATAAAAAAGAAAGTACTATTGCAAATAGAGAGAAAAAATCTTGATATTAAGAGAGAAAACTCTTAGAGGGGTGCAGGTGAGAGTTGAAGTGAATAAAATCTTGAAATGAGCAAAATGATGTGTGTGTATATATATGTATATATATACATATATATGTATATATACACATATAATATATACAGCGTGTATATATATACACACACATATATATACATATATATTAAAATCTTTATTTTTCTATTAATTGTTTAGAGTTGAAAATATTTGATAGGATTTTACGTGACAAGATAAATAGTAGTTTTTAAAACCAATATGTGGCAATTACTATAATGAGGGAAAGGAGCAGCCACTTAGTGTAATATTTTTAAGAGTTGCTTGTTCTTGAGTGATTGGAAAACTCTTCCCAACACTGTACCTGAGGCATCACAGGTGATGTACCTCTTCTTGGGGCTTATTGTTTAAACATGCTGCAGGTGGATGCTATGTCAGCATTTAAAGGCTCAAAACAATAAGATGTGTTTATGACACATAGAAAATTATTCAGTAGTGATTCCCTATTAATAGTAGATAGGGTATTACTTGGGTTCAGAGTAATCAGTGAGAGCTGTATTAATTCAAATTGTATAATAAAGTTTCAGAGTTGGTTGCTAGACTTAAGTGACCACTAGAAAAGAGCTCACTGGAAGTTAATATAATTTACTGTGTATGCAGTTTAGTTTCCCATAAATGTTAAAATGTAATAATCAAAACTGAGTGAATAGAATTGGAGCATTCACCTCATATACTTACGAGCCTTAACCAACTTCTACTATCTTTGCTATATAAAACACTGACTTCTTCTCCCAGAAACCATAAATGCCACATGAGGGGTTTTGACATGGAAGGGACTTTAACATAGCATTAGAACACATGTGGGCATGTCATCTAATTTGCTCAGAACACACATCTTAATGCACTAGGTTAGCCTAATAGCTCTGCACTGCAAAATATATTTTGGTTCTTATGTACACACATACATATACACACAACACAAAGTTATGTGCACACTAGAACCACTAAAGACTTCTTTATCTCAGGCCGGGGAGTTAGCTCAGTGGTTCCGGCACCTGTCTTGCAAGTGCAAGGGCCCAGGTTTGATCCCCGGTAACCACATAACATATTGGGCATGTAGACTCATGCCCAGCAGCAACCAGTACCACATACCACAGTGCCAGGCATGGTGGCTCACGCCTGTAATCCTAGCACTTGGGAGGCAGAGGCAAAAGGATTGCTGTGATGTGAGTTTGAGGCTGAGCTCAGGGCCAGCCTGAACCACAAAGTGAGACCCTGTCTCAAAAAACCTAAAAAAAAAGACTTCTTTATCTCAACTCAAGGTACTTTTATATAATAGTCTGGCTGGTATCTACATGGCAAGATCTGAGTCTATTAGATAATAGAACTAGGTTTTACTGATTACAAAAAGATTATTGTTAGCATTTCAATAGCCATAGAAAAATAAATTTAATTTGGTTCACATTTTATAAATTCACCCAACATATAAGTATCAGATTTGTTGTAGAGTAAATGTATACTCATCACTATATGGAAATGCTCATTTTATCTAAGTCCTTAGCAGATACTGTATAAATAATGAAGATACAGATGAAAATGGCCAGGTCTCCAAGAAACTGACTAACATATAGAGATACACAGAGTTTGGAGAAGTTAAGAATTGATAGTTGAGTGGCAGAATTAGGACTTTTCCATGAGCCACAGCTGGGTTGAGACTCGGTTGTATGGGTTACTGGCGGGGTAACCTTGGGCAGATGATTCGGTCACCATATAGCTCTGTTTTTTAGTTTGTAAAATGGTATTACTCCAGAAGCCTGCCTCACTATGTCTGTCATTCTGAGTTTAAACAACATAATTCTGTCATTCATCAAACATAATGTTTTGCGTATAACAAATGTTCAGTTAACGTTGTCTAAAAGAGATTTTAAATAATGATTCTTTTTTAGAAAAAAAAACAAAAAACAAAACAAAAAAAAAAAAAAAAGATTTTAGGTTTGAATTTCCCAATATATAAGGATCTCAACGGCCGTAGTGAAAGTGAGAAACGCAAAGAGAAGTGATGACTATTTTAAGTTCCTCTACAACCCGGCCCTTTAACTCCTACTTCATAGGGCTGTTCAAGGAGATAATAACTGGCCACAAACACAACTGCCCTTCAATACATGAAGGTGAGCTGCGTGCAGGTGGGCAGAAGGGCTACAAAGGCGCAGTGAAGCACAATGGGAAAAACATAAAACAGCTGTTGATCACTGGGAAGTAGTAACAGCAAACAGGCAGTGCTGGCAGGAGCCAGTCAGAGAAGAGGTGTCTCACAGGAAGGGTGACAGCGGAGCTTTCCACGAGGTAAATTTGCTGAGCTCCAAACAGCGGGAAGCTAGGCAAGTCAACTGAAGGATTTCCCCTTGTACTCTGGCCTGGGGTATGGTACAAGTGAGGCAGGCCTCTCTCTCTCGGTGGTTGGTATATAGATCCGGACGACGTGTCCTAAAGACAGCGGAGGACAGTGAAAAGAGTAGAGGCTGTGTGATTTTTCACACAGCTCCGCCACCTACCAGCTCGGTGAACTTGAGCAAGTCACTTGACCTCCGCAGCTCAGAAGCGCAGGCTGTGAAGGGGACGTTCCCAACCGGCCCGCGCTCAGTGCGAGCCCCATTCTTCACTTCCCTTTCCAACGTGCATCATCTAACACTTGGCTTATTTGTGTTTCTACTTTAGAACAGAAGGCAGTACGGAAAGCACCTGGGAGTGACTCCGGTAAATCTGTTGCTGTTCTAGCGCGGGGAGATGCTTCTCCTCGGGCAACAATGCGGAGATCATCAACACCCCGTCCTCCTGCTGGGATCACTCCAGCTGCAACAGAAATTATCCTGTTCTTTGGGGTAGAAATAGTTCTCGTTCTTTATCTGGGGACCACTTGTGCTCTGTGAAGCTCTCTATAGCTTCAGAATTCTAAGGGGACATTTGACAAATTTTGCTTTCAATCCGCACGCAGACATGAATTTTATTTTTTTATTTATTTATTCCCTGACAACCAATCCCTTGAGATTTTCAGAACCTCAAGGAAAGCTTGCCTTCATTGGCTCTGCCCTTACCTAAATCTGCCTGTACTTTTTCACCACAAATTAGGTCACAGATAAGTTTGAGCCTGCCAATCAACTTTGGATTCATCAAGCATATTAAAGTGCCGGTGCTGCCGTACCGACGCCAGTTGTGCGCCACAGATAACGGTGTCATTTGCATAGTTACAATCAGTGATAGAATGCCTGAGAGGCAGAGGGGATGCGTGACAAATGCAAAGTCACTTTCAGATCTGCATTTATTTCGGTTCTAAACGGAGAACAGAGGACCTGACTGAAAGGGGCATCGCCTCCTGTTCAGCTTGATTCAGCTGAGCTGCGCCTAGAGAGCGTTTCAACTCTTTGAAAGTGCTTTGTGATCTTCCCGGGAGCTATTCTTCTCAACAATGTATGACATAGCTAGTAGGCATTATTATCCATAATTTAGTGAAAGGGAAGTGAATCAAAAACAGGTTGAATGACTTGTTCAACACCGCAGGAAGTCACAGCCCAGGCTGAGGATGAACCTGAAGCTTTGTCCAGGCTCTCCATCTGCTGCTAAGCCCCATTAGCCGTGTTTCCTACCTATACTCAGTAATTAGCCCAACCAAACGCTGCCAAACGCGGACAATGCATTGATTTCTTGATAGCATTTCCTCTCTTTTGAACTCACTCATTTGACTTGCAAAAGCTTTATAAAAATAGCCTACCGATATCCCACTTCCCCTGTAAATAAAAAGTAGAATGAGGCAGAATTCATTTAGTCTGAGGACTGAGAACAAGGAGTTAATGTTACCAATTGCTGTGGCGGATGCTGTGCGCAGGGCTGGTAAGCCTTGAGAGAATTGTGCTCCACTTAAATGACAGGTACCGGAATCTGATTGATATTCTCTGCAAAGTTTTCCCCAGCTACACGGTTTTTTTCCTTGGCACCTATGATTTATGGAATATCCCCTTATTAATTAGGCACATGCTAGTATTTTGGAGGGAGAAGTGATAAGACAATTCCCTAGCATTTCATTGCATAATGTATACAATTTATTGGAGAGACAAGGTTTTAGAGAGTGAGAGAAAAGGTTAAACACTTTCTTCAGATACCATAATGGAAAAGGCTGTCATGAATAGATAGCAATTTCCTAAATATAGAAAACAAAAAAGTAACTTCTTTAGTAGAAAAAAAAGTCAAAAACCACAGCAGTCCCTGACTCAGCAACATAAGCAGTTGATAAATGCACCTGCTCCCCTGTCTACAGCTGATGTAGCCTTTTCAGGGTGGCCTTATCAAGTTAAGATCTTGTTGGAGAATAATGAACACAGAGAAAGATGCTGCTGCTCAATTGCTCATCATTAGAGCTCTACACAGGGTTGGGGGAGAGCAAGGACTGGGATAAATCAGCACTTTGAACCTCCTGATAATTGGTGCTCCAATCTCAGGAAGTGCGTATTATTCCTGACTAAAGGACCTGCCACCTGGCTAAACTGCATCAATATATTGAAGGCAAAGCAGCATAGATGCTCATCCTTGCGAAGAGAATTAGCAGAATTGGAGTACATGTGAATGTGATCCAATGTATCCCACCAAGCAATCTCTTTAAACCTCAATTTCTTCCAAGTGTAATGAGAATAACAGTCCCTGCTGAAGAATGGAGTTTACATTTTTAATTAAAGTGCTATGTGAGTGTGAAACCAAACCTGCCTCTTTTAGACAGCTAGCTTTCTAAGTGAAACGTTTGTTGACTATATACATGTGTATAAACTCTAGGAACATTACAAGGGATAGCTCTAAACATCACCAGAACCCTGAAAAACACATGATACAGAGTATGCTGCAGAGGTAGCTGAAGGTAGGAGTGACTGAGCTTCCTTCACTGGGATGAGAAGATACAGTTTCTATTTTACATCCTTTATCAATTCATTGGAAATCCAAAAATGGGCTGACTTTGTTGTCATCTGATTTATTAGTTTTGTTTCACACACACACAAACACTCTCCCTTCTGTGTAGGAGACTGAACACAAGGCCCTGTACCTCCAGCCCTTTCTATTTTGTTTTTATTTTTATAATTTGACACAGAGTTTTATTAGTCTTTTACATTACCCAGGCAACTCTTGAAGTTCTGATCCTCCTGCCTCAGCCTCTTTTTTCTTTAATTGAAATCTCTATTGGTACATTACATATACGCATCATGATTGCACTCCATAATGGGGATTTGTACCAGTATAAGACACAACTTAATTCTCATTTTTTCTCATAGCCTTACCCACCCTACCACCCCCTATATATATAAAATTTGTTTCCTTTCTTTTTTGTTATAATCTCATTATTTTCCCCCTTCACCCTATTTTACTTTGAGTATTTTCTATTTCACAATATATAACATACAATTCTAGGACTCATTTGCATCTTTATTTTCTCATACCAGAGAAAAGATGTGATATTTATCTATCTGTAAAGAGCTAAGATTGTAGGTATGCATGACACCCTCTAGCTCTTAACTCATTCTTAAAGGCACCAGCTTCCTTCTCTAATTCCCACTATTGTCCCTACTTCTAAAAGTTTGAGGTCAGGGGCTTCATATTCATTGGATGTCCATATCAGAGAAGACTCAGGAGTTGAAAGAGTTGCCCCTCAGTGCAGCCCTACTGTAATGTGCCATGAACATGAATGCCGAACACAATACAGCCATTCGACTTGGACTGAAATCCTCAAAACCATGAACTAAATACAGAATCTAATCAAAAACACTGTGAAGCTGAACTGAAGTTTTCACTGAACTGAAAACTGACTTGGTGAATGACAAGTGACCATTAGTCTCCTCAAATCACTCTTCATCTCTCTGAACACATGTAACTCAAGATTCTTGCCAGTTTCTGAAGTAATTCTGGAAGTCTTCATCAGAGAATGTCTTCAGCTGCACTCTTGTGACTTTCTCAATATCCTGAATAAGTTCAAAACACTTGTCTTCTACTGTCATTTTGACTTTGAGGAATAACTAAAAGTCACACAGTACTAGATCCTTTGAATAAAATAAAGTGACATCATCTTAATTTTTTTACATTCATATATTTCTGTTGGATATTCCTTAACAGCAGCATGCACCATAGTTTTTACCATACCTCTCAAGAATCTAAAGTGAATGTATAGAAAATTTCCATTAACAAATAACAAGAAGAAAGGGGAAATATTGTGAAAGAAATTAATGATAATTTGTTTTATGTAATATTTCTTGTGATGTATTTTTTAATTTTAAGCATAAAACAATATTTGATCATATCACATAAATCTTTTATGTCTATAAACTAATATAGGAGACTGATCCCAAGTCATGGAGCCACTGGTGTATATTTATCCCTGAAGATGTGAAGGAGTCTCTGTTCTGGTTTAATTCTAAGGAGTGCATATAATAGAAGGACAGGATAAAAATAAATTAAAATGCTGGTGGTTCAGAAGAGCAGAATCTTAATAAAAATGTCAGTAGAAATGTGAAATGCAATGGTACATGCCTGTAATTCCAGGAGGATCTCTAGTTTGAGTCCAGCCTGAGCAAATTAGTGATTCAGTAAAACTTGTCTTACAATAAAAAAAAAAACAAAGGTAAAGGGGCATAACGTAATGTTAAAGACTTGTATTCAATCCTCAATTATCTCACTCACCCCTCCCCATAAAGTAAAGGCCACACTAATGAGGTTAAACAGTAAAGAGGATGCTGTTGGAATCATCCTTGTTACAACATGGCAGAGAATTTGAATGCATTTTGTCAGGGCTTTGGTACTTTGTGAGACAGTTTAAATAGAATGGACTAGCTTATTTGGCACCAAAAATTTCAAGGCAGCAAAGAATTCATGCTGCAGCACTGCTATTTTGGTCTGTTTTTAGTCAAATCTACAGGTGGAATCAGACACTGAAAGGAGCAGAGTGAAAGAACTTGGGGAGTGCCGAGCTTGACTGAAAATGGAGCATGTATCAGGGAACGCCCCCAGAAGCCAGGGTGGCCGGTGCCACGGAAAAGAAGCCAAACGCTGTGCTGGTTTAGAAGATGCTTCCTGAGCATCTCAAATGGCCTTGCCCAGTACAGGCTCCATAAATTGAAATAAACATTTATTTCAAAGACTTTCCACAGGATAATCTATTCAAGAAAGAGCCCTGGCATGGCCTGTGCGCCCAGTGCGCCATCAATTCTCTTTTCTCATATTCCTCTAGGAGATCATGCAAAGGACAATATGGTCTTGATTCAAGTAGGTTCTGTGCAGATCACCCCAATGGAAGATCCTCACGTGTGGTAGTCCATGTGAGATTCGTTTACCTGGTGTGCAGAATGCAAAAGTTATGGAGTCATAGAACAAGCCACTGAGATTTCGAAGGGAAATATAGATGCTCAGGCATCTGCTGCAGGATCAGAATCCAGCCAAATGGCACCAAGAAGGTTGGACTCAGTGGAGCTGTGGGAGTTAAGAATAAAACCAGAACTTCCATGGAGTTCCAAGAAAAATAGAGGCTTTGGTGACACTCCTCACTCTCTAGGGAAAGCTACAGTCAGTATGGAAACTTCCTCAAAACAGGGGCCAAGTGTGCTGCTACCAGAAATGCCATGTGAGTAGGATGGCCCAAGTTCTGAAGAGACCACATGCTGCCATCATGTGCTGCAGGTGTCAGAGCTGGAGCCCTAGAACTTAATGATTTTCCCTCTGAGTTCTGGGGTTGCTGTGCCAGGATCTCTTTAGTAGTTTCCAGTTAATTTTTTAAATTGAAATCTTTATTGGTACATTGCATATACACATCATGATCGTCTTCAAGAATGAGAATTTGTACCAGTATATGACACTGTGTAACTCTCATTTTTTCCTATAGCCCTACTCACCCTACCACCTTCACCTCCTATATACATAAACTTTGTTTCCTTTATTTTTTGTTATAATCTTTGTGCCTGTCACACAATCACACCATCTTGGAAAAATGTGTAATTTACAGTTGAACTTGCCAATACGCTTCAAGGAAAGTTTAGAATTGGATCTTTGAGCAGTGATAGAAAAGGTAAGGACTCTTAGAGAAGGAATGAATGTGAGAAGCACACTAAACTTTCAGAGCCGGGACAGATGTTATGGATTCAATATGGATAGTATCCTTCAAATGCCCATGTGATAAATTTTTGGAAGGATTAAACTAATGTGAGCTGTTGAGGTCTGAGAGTTTGAGGCAATGCTGGAAGTCCACAAATCACTGGGGGCCTTCTCTCAAGAGCTCTGATTGCATTTTCCTCCTCCCTTTGTTTGGTCGCTGATGATGTAGAGACTTTTCCTGCCATGCACTCTCTCTGTGATGTACCATGCTTGCCAGCAAAGCCAGAGTGGATCCACCCCTTAGTTAGATCCATGAGTCAAATACAACTATTCTTTTTACAAGTTGATTGCCTCAGGTATTTCATTTCAGTAACAGGAAGTTGATTAATACAGTTACTTGATCACGTAGCAGGATTCCTTCCACAGCTTTCCTCTAAGATGAGGTCCTTAAATCTCCATGCTGTATCTCTGGCAACACATGTAGTCTAACGTAAGTGCAATCAGCATGGACAGCAAGCAAAAGGTAAAGCAAACGCTTCGTTAAAACTGTGTTTAAATTAATTCTCTTTCTTTCTTCCATCATTCTTCATAACTGGTCATCCCTAATTATCCCAAAGTACAACTATGCATGACTAATTCCTGCCACTTGATTTTCACGCTGAGAAAGTGGCCCCTCTCATGGTTCTAGGTTGAAGATGCTTTCAGGAAGTGCCTCCACCCAGTAGAAATGTGTAATATTAAAGAACATTCTTAAATATCAAGGTCTGTAATATCTGGAAGCATAAATTGTAATGATAAAATTTAAATATCACATTACATCAGAAAGAATATACTGGACTATTCTAGAATATGCTCGCTTCTACCACCTGTGAAAAGCCCCACCTAAGCTCTGAGGGAACATCTGGAGAAAAACCATAACAGAGCTCATGGCCTGGCCCTGATAAACCGAGACAGGGATCTAGGTGGGGGGATAGACCCTTCCAGGCCATGATGCTAGGACCCACCTCCTCCAAACAGGCTTCACCTTCCAACAGCACAGTTAGCTATAAACTCATCTGTGGACTACTCCCCTCATGAGCATCACATTACCTTGATCCACTCATCTTCCCAAACTCCCCCTAGGAGGACATGAAGCTTTTCATGATATCTAAATATATACTACAGCATAGCCTTAATTCCACCACTGTGAACTATGAGCTTGAACAGGTTTATACATCTGCTTATGCCTCATCTGCATGCTCATAGAAAAATTTGGAATTGACATGGGTTCAAATGGATAGTTCAAATAACAATTTAAAAACAATTATCATAGTAAATATGTAATAAAGCACTATGTGTTATTCTTAATATTGTTCTGATTGGGCACAGGAATGCTATACTATGATTTCAAAGTAACCAAATCCATGCAAAGTGAGGGGAATTTGCAATGGCATTTGTTATAACAAGAATTTTACTTTATTTTATTATATTATTTTTGGTACTAGGATTGAATTTGGGATCTTCTGCTTGTAAGGCAGGTGCCAGAAACACTAAGATAAATCCCCAGCCATAACAAGGCTTTTACAAGAGTTACTAGAAAGTTTTATGCTGTCACGAGGAAAATAGGTCTTCCATGTGAACTCGATAGAAAAAAAATTTTTTTTTCCAAAATAGATATTTATTCGAGTTTTCTTAAATAAAAGGGACTGTTATAATTTCTCGGATTTTAATGTCAAGAAACAGCTCCTTTATTATAGCTTCTCCCTCTAGTGGCTTCATTTCCCCTAATTTTCTAATCAGTATTTTTCACCCTTCTACTGTATGTGGTTGAATATTCTTACCAACTAGAATCATTTACCAAGTATTTCAAATTTAAGTATCACTACAAATATTTCAAGAATCATGTTTTCCAAAAATATCTAGTTGTTTTCAGTCATGCAGAGAACTGAGGCTTGTGTGAGGTCTACTGAGCTACACTCTGGGTATAGCATACAGAGCCTGCAAGAAAACCAAGTAATAGAATGATTTAAAATAAAATGAGTAATAAAAGAAGTGCTTTTAACCTTTAGGATTTTTTTAAAGTTTTGATTTTATTTAGCCAAGTTGAATACCCACGTTTTCCTAAATAGTGTTTACATGTATTGTAAATTTCCAAAAAGTGCAGTAGCTCTTACTTTCTCATTTTTTATAGATCTACATCATCTTTATTGATTTACTTAATGAAAAATTGGTTTCCCAGTGCCATCAGTATTGATTTTCTTAAGGCTGAAAGTGACTGTTAGCTTTTTAAATCATTGGTAAATATTTACTCTTCCCCACTGATACTGTGAGAAATAGATTAAATGTTCATTTCCCTTTCCATAATAATAACACTTGACTGAACCAATGAAAAAACCTGTATCTTCATGGTTAAAAATAAAAAATACAATAAATTTCAACAAAGCAAGACATGATAATCTAAAAATACATCTGTGTCCTAAGATGAATCCCTGCTAATAATAGTCATCCACAAATATCTCTCAGAAGTTGTGTTGCACATTACTGCTGCCTAGCAACACTTGCAGGACATCATTTTATCCAGGCAGATGACCTCTTTAAGTCAGTCTTGTGGCAGGAATAGGGCCATTTTTTTGTTCAGTTGTTACCAAAAGTAAATATTTAACTGTATAGAATGTAGGTCCCAGTGTTGGATCTATAGCTTTTTCTTTCCTTTGCTATTGACT
This sequence comes from Petromus typicus, assembly GCA_004026965.1. NCBI lineage: Eukaryota > Metazoa > Chordata > Mammalia > Rodentia > Petromuridae > Petromus > Petromus typicus. The sequence goes on along the minus strand of PVIR01003680.1, from coordinate 74,243 downwards.
GTAGAAATTTTATAGTGAGAAGTTAAAAAAAAATGAATGAAGGTGCTACAGTAACTTATTGAGAGTGATATTCCCGGGCTCACAGAAGTCTTGAGACAAGTGACCAGAACTATATCTTTAATTTTTAAGCCCCTGAGATTTACAGGGTCATCACCACAACTTAACCAAAGCCAGCTGGATTAGTTCACTTTCCACCCCTGTGACAAAAGCCCAAGAGAAATCAACCTGAAGGAGGAGGGATTCAGTTTTTTCTCGCCATATCATGGATTATAATCCATGGTTGTCTGACTCCATTGTTGCTTGACTTGTGATGAGCCAATTCACCATGGTAGGACAGAGATGGAAAGCAAAGTTGATCACTTCATTGCATTCAGAAGAGAAAGAAGAAATAAAAAGGGAGGGGAAGGTGCTAGGGACAAGCTATACCCTTCCAGCCTTACCCATAGTGACCTCTTCTTCCCAAATGGGCTATACTGCCTAGGTTTCCTGCAACTCCCAATGATGCTATCATCATAAATCTGCCAGTGGCCTGGCTCACTCATGTGGTTAGAATTTCTCTGATCTAATCAACCTCCCAAAGGCCCCACCTCTTAACAGTGTTGGCAAAAAGTGAAATTAAGTCTTCAGTATAGGAGACTTTAGGGATGTTTAAAATTCAAAATTCATTTAAAATTTAAATATTTAAACATTTAAAATATAATACCATGGATAGTATTGGCACAGGTGTAAAATATTAATGGCTATTGTCTCTTCTATTATAATAAATCTCTGGAAAATGTGAAAGAAATTTTTAAAAATAACAACCAAAACACTCTTCATGGTTTATATATGGTTTCCTACCACCTACAGAATTCCAGTTTCCTGCTAGAAACTCTGTTGTGACAATGTTAGAGAATGTTGTTCTTCTTTTAAAACAAGCAGAGGCTATTGGAAGATGCATAGATCCCTGGAGGTCCTGTGCTTGGAAGAAATTATGGTATTGCTCAGTAGCCCTGAGCCAGGGTCCATGAGAGACCAGTCGAGCCACACAGATACAGATGTGTACTCTCTCACTCTTGCCACATGATGACTAGAACTTTCCAGGTGATATTCTGGCAAGAGCTCATTTACTGTGGAAGCACAGGGGAAAGTAGAAGAAAGAAGCACATTTGTTGCATAAGGCCCTGCAGACTTGAATCTCCAGAACTGCGTAAACAAAATAAGCCTCTTTAAAACTTACCCAGTCTGCAGTATCATAGTATTAGCAACAGAAAGTGAACTAATAAAGACATAGAACCTTGTCTCTAACAAATATGGCCAGTTTGTATCTATGTATGCAATTAAAAATTAAGAACAAACAGGAAAAACTGTACACAATTTAGTTAATAATTTTACCTGCTTTCTAAGTTTTTTTTTTCCCAAAAACACTGTCAAAAGTCAGTAGAATAGATAATTACTATCTTTCAGATCATTTATCTAACAGTTTCTAGTAGGCAAAAGGAAATAGTCTAAAAGAAAGTCAATGGTATAAAGTTACTCAATATGATGCTTAAAATAGCTTTAAAAGGTATACACGGAAAAGGGGATGGTAAGAAACAGAAGAAAGAATGTTTTTAAAATAAATTGTATTAGAACAGATCAACAGCAAATTATTTATGCCATAATTCTATTTATTCTATTTTTATAATTTAGCAACACGAGCTTTGTTTTAGCTTAAAAGAACACACATTTATTGGGTCAATTTCTGTGGAGAAAGTATCTGGACATAGCTTAGTTGGATCCTCTGCCTCAGGGTCTCAAAACAATTCAATGAACATATCGACCAGTGCTGTTCTTTTCTGAGACTTGACTGAGGAAGCACCTACTTCCAAACTCATGGGGCTGTTGGCAGCAGCAATTTCTCGTAGGCTATTGTGCTGGGAGGTCTCAGCTTACTACTTGTGAATAGCAGAAGTCAAGCCTCAGTCCCTGCAGGTTTCCCCCAGTCCTCCGTGAGACACATCCCATTTGTCCCTAGCAACCCAATATCCACCAACGATTTTCCCCTGAGTTTTCTATCAAATATGTTGACTGAGCTTTTTTGTCTTTTAACTTCTGGTTGAGTTTAACCAACAGAAGACACTGGTAGAAATGCCGAGGAGAAAAAATGAGTTTGTGTTTCTGTTATCCTCTTTGCCTCATTGGAATCCATTGGTTAGATATTTTCCCCCTCAGTGAAGATTATAGTACTTTCTATGCAGCTACTTTCAGCTTCAGTTATTATTTCTAGATGATGCTAAGTTCTCCTTCCCTTTCTACTTTGATAGAAGTGTAATAATGATGCTCTGTTTTTAACCTTTGGAGTCTTATTCATTCTGGTTGGTTTCCCTTAATATTTTCATATCTTAGAAAATATCCTTGCATTGTATATTCCTAGATTTCTTTACTTCTGGTTTTGATCTATGTGTCTAGGACCCTGATACAACCTCGCTTGAGAAACTACTACACTATAGTATCCGTCATTTTCTCTCCTTCCCACTTATCCCCTGAAATCTTTCTCCTTTCTTGTGGTAAAATTCAAAAAAACTTAGATCTTACTTTCTTAATCATGTTTAAATGTACCATTCAGTAGCATTGAATACATTTATATTGTGGTGAAACTATCACCACAATACATCTCCCAAACTTTTTCATCTTTGACAACTGAAATTCTATAACCATAAATATAATTTCACATCACTCCTTTCAGCCTCTGGAAATCACCATAATTCTTTCTCTCTGTCATTTTAGTTATTCTGACTATTTGATCTAAAAGGGTGGCTTATTTGCTTATGCCCACAAAGGTTCAATGATGCTGTAACATAGGTCAGAATGTCTTTCATTTTTAGAGCTGAATATTGCATCTTTATTCCTTTTGTTCTTCACCCTCAATAATTTGTATTATTCTATCTTTAATTTCATACACTTTGTTTTTCTGCTTCATTAAATTTGTACTTTTCAGCTACAAAATCTTTCTTTTGCTTCTTTCTCACATTTTGTTAATACTTTTTTCCTTTGAATTTATCCATGTGTTTCTTTCATTTATTAGACATCATTAAGACTACTCTTTTCAAATATTTTCCTAAGAGATATGTTATCAGGCCTTTTTCTGAAAGAGTATTGGTTAGTTTATTTTTTCTAACTCATGATTTTTTATTTCTTAATTGAAAACTAGATATTTAAATTTAATGTTGTCAAAATTCTAGAGATGAATTCCTTATTCCTTTTTGTTATTTTTTGTGGTAGCTTTTGTGTCTTTCATTGTCATAAGCTGACTCTGCCAAATCTCAGCTTGACCCATAAACTTAAGATGATCTATCAACTTGTCTGAGCCTTGACTTCTCATAGGCATTTGTAGTTACTTTCTAATTTTCCCTGTTTATGTGAAGCTTTTGAATATCTTCTATACGTATATCCCAGAAGAAAAAATACAAAAAATCAAGAGTAAATGATACTGGCCTTTTACATACCTTAAAGTTACTTCAGCTAGGAAACAAGAGACTTCCAACAATGGAAAGAGAGGTAATACAAGGTCTGCTTCCTCTTTCTATGAAACCCTCTGATCAGATTCAGCAATCATTTATCAGATTGCAGATCCCTGACATTAGGATTAAGATCTAAAATGTTACTGAAAACTCACATGTTTTCTTAAATGGGGCTTTTGGAAGATGATTGAATCATGAAAGGCTTCTATTCATCAGTGGATTAGTTCATCGATAACTATAGAGCTGACAGATGTTGGGATCTAGTAGGAAGAGGAGGATCATGGTTGGTAGGATCTGAAAGAGTGTATTTTTGTTCCAATCTCCTCCCTTTCCCTTTGGTTTGTCATTGTGTATTATTTAAGGTTCTGTAGAGGCATGTGATTTATTAATTAGGCCGACAGGATCAAAAGGAAGTAATCCCAATGCCTCTCTGTCTAGAGTGAAAGTATTCCAAAATGGCTGTCTACACTACTTACTGCAGAGTAACCAGTATGAACACAACTGAGATGTGTGTTGGAAAGCTGAAGAATCTGCACAAGAAGCTTCATGAAACTGCAGATAAACACCAAAATCAATGGTAAAAATAGAAGCCATTCTGAAAAAAAAAAAAAAAAAAAAAAAAAACAGGCTTCCTTTCTGCTTTCCTTTTTTAGTCCAGGCCTCTTTGTTGCTGCTACCCAAATTCTTGATAGATCTTCCCTGGTCTGTTTGTGGCCTCCATGTCAGGCCTCTACAGACATTCTGATTCCTAATCTGCACAGCAGCTCTTCCTCAAGTCAAGGTGATGAATCCAATTGATATTTACACAGGCGTTGAGCGACTCTCCTGCTATTCCCTTCTACCATACACTGATGCTTTGAAGCCATCTAATGGGACTGAAATCATAAACCCAAATAAACTTTTCCTCCTTTAAGTTGCAGGTAATAAGTATTTTCTTCCAGCAATGGGAAAGTAACCAGCATACTTGATATTCAGGAGAAAGGATCCTGGAGTCCAGCTTTTGCTCACACAAGTGACAGGCAACTAGTGCTCCTGCACAGCAGCCTGCTACAGCACAGAGGGAAGTTTGCTGCCACCAGGAAAAGGCATGAAGTGGACGGAACTCAGCACAATGTACAGAACAAGCCACCCTCTGGAACACCCCCTGATTTTGTAAGTTTTCAGTAGATTTCACAGTTCTACTGGTATTAGTCGCACAGACTGAGTTAATTATTATATGTTGGTAGACAGATTTTTTGATATTTGTACTCCATTACCTTCCCAGAAATCTGATATTATTTTCAAATTAATGTAAAATACATAAAATTCAAAAAAGCAAATATACATACAGGATGAGGTTACAGAAAACAGAAGTAACATAAGTGCTGAATCTAAAAATGTATACCATCATAATTTATACCCAAATCAAATTAAATATTATTAAATACTATTAAATAATGATGACTTAACTTAACAAATATGTTGAATATTTTGTCTTCCTTCAAGCACATTAATGAGTTTTTTATTTTAATAAGAGGTAAAACAGCCCTTTAACTGATGTCTTTCAGAAAATTTTACTTCTAAATGAATGATAATTCAAATGGAGTTTTCCAGATAATAAATATATTTATAAAAACCTTCCAACTGACATTTACCTTTCCTATTACATTAAATATTTGGTGTCACCTGATGGCATCAAGAAATATTAATCTGAGAAAGAAAATCAGAGTGCTTTACTTAGATTTTCAGTTTGTATTATACAATTTTCTGTATTACACACTTTTCTCTGTCAAATAGACTGATTTTGTATTTTTAAATGACCAACTATAAAATTTGAAAACTTGGGAATAAACTTACTAAGAGAATAATATGTTTCTTAATTGTTTTCCTGTGGATCAACATTTTTAGATAAATAATTCATTATTATTTAGTTAGCAAATTCATTAAATGAATTATTACCATGTGGGACAGTAATCTATCTGTGCAGTTTCAAAGATCTGAGAAAGTTATACTTTTAATGAAATTATATTTGATATCTTCTCAAACATAGTTCAGCATTCGAGTAGCTACTCAACAGTACAGAGGCAATTCTTCAAATTCTGAATTTGAAGCATGTATTTTGTCCACTCAGGACAGAAAATGTTGACCAAATAAAATCTTGGAAGTAAAAAAAATAATACTTTCTTATGAAGGATATATCTTTTAATGCCTCACTCTATCATCACATCAGTGACACTAGACATTTAAATGAAACATGTCAGGGTTTGCAGAAGAATCACCTAAAGCCAGCAGCCCATGAGGTTAGGTAGTGAATGAGAATAAACGAAATTGCAAACAATGTCCATTCTGTGAGTCAAAATTCCAAGAAGAAGCCATAGTTCTGGAGTTCTGAGAAAATAGGATTACTTCAGCCAAAGGAGCAGAAAGAAAGCTCCTATGTCAGAGAGGAGCTTCTCAGAGAAGATTTACAATCCATCCTCTCTGCAATGATTCTGGCCAATTACAGGTGTCAGGCAGGAATCCAGTTCCTCAGAGATCATGTACAATACAGAGAGTAAAGGAATCAAAGAAGTGAAACAGTCTTACTCTATGATTCTTTGCTTCCTCCCTTCTTTGTTTTCCTTTCCTTCTTTAATTATTTCTCATTATATGTCAGGAAAGAAACAAAGATAATTAAGTGACCCTTATCTCATTTCCTTGCAGCTTGGATCCAGGTAATGGCATCTTAACAGGGAATGGAAGAGTGAGAAACTATTGGTGTCCTACTGGGCTGGAACCCAAGGAGTGAGAAGTGAAGGGGTCTGGCATCAGCAATAATAGTCTTTGCAACTTGGTGAGATGAGAAATATCAACAAACTTGTTCTTCTCTATCCCCTTCTTCCTTTTCCAAGAGACTTTAGAATCACTCAGTGTCCTGTAATGAATCAATTTTTCTACTTACATTTGTGAAGTCTAATTTCTGATTTTTATAACCAATAGCTCAGACTCAAGTCAGAAAGTTCACCTGAAACATAAACTTAACACAGTATCCTGATAATGAAAAGATATTAAGCTTCTTCTACATATAAATCATATATAGGAGTTGCTGTATGGATAGGTGACAGTAGTGGGGAGTTTAGCAGTATTTAGAAGGGTAGATATTGGGCCAGGGAGTTAACTCAGTGGTTCCAGCACCCGTCTTGCAAGAGCAAGGACCCGGATTCAATCCCCGGTTAACTACATACCATACTGGGCCTGGAGACTCACACCCAGCAGCAATCAGTACCACATTGCACAGTGCCGGGCGTGGTGGTTCACGCCTGTAATCCCAGCACTCGGGAGGCAGAGGCAGGAGGATTGCTGTGATGAGTTGGAGGCTGAACTCAGGACCAGCCTGAACCACAAAATGAGACCCTGTCTCAAAAAACCTAACCAAAAAAAAAAAAAAGAGTAAATATTTATACATAATCAGAATGTCAAGTCCAATAAAAATAGCAATAGTTATTTAGCTTTAGCATAGGTGATAATACCTGAATATCATCTGTAGTTGATGATACATGTGCTCAGCATTCTCCAATACATCAGTTTACTTACTAAAATTAAAAATTCCAATCACACTGACTATGTCAGGATTTTAAACATGTGATACCCATATTATGATTAAGCATACCAGGTATTTCCAATAGCCAGTGAAACTTTAGAAAGTTTATTATTTATTAAGTTATCACAGAAACTGCAAATGTCATGATGGTTCCACTTTTGACTTAAAGATACAATTCAGAGAAGTTAGGAATTCAGACACACAAATGAGTGAGTAGGAAATGCACATTATGGGACAAGTTTCATCTGAATTTGATATGTAAGGATCTAGTCAAATCTTCATTTCATGATTTCAAAGGTAAATGCTGTTTTTCCTTCCCTGGCTTAATCCACATCTTACCTTGAATCTTATCTTCTCCCTTCATCAATTTTCTAAGCTCTTGACTTTTTAGTTTTCTCAATTTCTTCATCATCTACTTTCCTCCTCTTGCATACACAAATCAACCACGTTGTTCAGCTTCTACTTGCTATGACCAGAGTGCTGAATTCTGTATGATAACTGGTGACTCAGGGGCTATCACTGATATTCCCTTTCTCTCCTCATCCAGATAGAGGCAGCAACAGCGAGAAAAAAATGAAGTCCTTATCCATGACCACACAAGCTCACTTACACTACAGATGAAAAAACCAGCCATGACTGTGTTACGCTATTGAGATTTATACACATACAGAGCCGAACAACTAGTTCCCCTGATTAATGCACAGAGAAAAATGCAAGGTCACACAGATATGATCATTTAAAATTCTTTAAACTTTATTTCATTACCTGTGATTCAGACATGCAGTGATTAAAATCCTGTTGATTATTCAGCATGGACAGAGGTCACTTCTACAAAACCCAGGGTTCATCCTATGTCATCATCTTTTGTCTTTTGTCTTTGGGGGTACAGAAACTCAGACCATGAGGGTTAGGAGTGAAGTTACACAGCAGACTACAGGGAGGGTTTTGGAGAACACTTTCACTTTTATTAGGCAATGCACACACTTATAAGCAAATGGCAGGAAGAGTAACTATACAGATCAGTGGTGGACTGGTTGAAGGGTGCAGAGAACGGGTGGTTTTATGGGACGGCTATGGACTGGATGATGGCTGAAGGAGATGGACTCATGATCAAGTGGGCAGGGCTGAACTCAAGACAGCTGTAAGCCAGTTTCTACACATAAAGGCCGGTATGCTTGCACCTCTTTTTTTCTCTCTGTGTGCTAGGAGACATACATACGGCATACTTGACCCAGCCAAGCCTGGATTTCACCTTCAATCCCAGCACAAGACACAGGAGACTTACTGATCAGGATTCAGATACAGCAGTAGTCCTGCTGTTATCCCTTCCCTGGCTTAATCCATATCTGACCTTAGATCTTGTCCTCTCCCCTCATCAAATTTCTAAGCTCTTGACTTTTTAGTTTTCTTGACTACTTCCAATGGCAGAATATTTGTTACTCAGAACTCTTGCTTCTGAATTAGATACTTACTAGCCAATACAGTATGTTTTCCTAACAAGCTACCCCACAACCTTGACCTCTTACCTGTACTAGCATTCTTGAAGACAGTAGAGCCAACCTCCTGGTTACTATGGATCTAGGCAGATCCTTTTCTGTTGTGATTTTTATTATCTGCCTGTGTTTAAATCTTGTTATTGACTCATGTGGAAATACTCCTTTTTTTCTATGTTTTATGTATTTTTTATGGTTCCAGCCACTTGAGGACCATTCAAATGCTTGAAGTCAGCAGAAGCACTAAAGCCCCATCTATAAGCATAAGGAAGTAGATGAAATTGTTATTTTAACAACCTGGTATACGAGGTCAGCTGCTTTAGAGCCTAGCTTCATGCTTATCTAGCAACATAGGTCCACGATGCCTGTATCTAGGATTCTGCATCATTCTATACTATCTCTCAGGAACTCAAGTCATACTTTTGATCTCTCATCTTGAAAACTGGATTTTCTCAACTTATTTAGTTTGGTGGGTTCCTTTATCACAAGTCTTTCTTTTTATCTGCCTGATCACACTTTGAGAAAAAGTTATAATTTCCTAGGCCCTAGCTGGGAACTATGAGGAAGGAATTATAATAGATACTGAATCTGCCTTCCTGGAGCTAATGCTTTAACCGAGAAGAGAAGTTAAAAATGCATATCCCAACTGCACGTAATAATATGCAGAAAATTATAATGTTTCTGACAAAAAAGAAAAAGCCTTCTGGATTAGTCTAACAAACAGTAGGAAGCCATTTCAGTTTTAGAGAACTTAAGGAACACATATAATGTCATTTATACATATTGAAAAAAACTGATTCTGAGTGATTTGTTTTATACCACAAATTTGTTTTATTTTAGTAGATTGCACACAATAGAGGTTAGAACAACTAGCCATTAGGAATGATCAATGTGTTTACACACTTTCTGACATTGTCTTTTCCTACCTTCTTACAGATGCCTTTCTGAGACCAGTGTGTGTGTGTGTGTGTGTGTGTGTGTGTGTGTGTGTGTGTGTGTGTGTGTATGTGTGTGTTTCTTCTTTCCAAACATCAAGCTCCTTTGGCATTTTTACAGTTTAACTCTAAAATATCCCCTCATAAGTTCACTCCTTTGGCAGGTGACTGGATCGAGGGGGTTCACTGAGGACCTCAGCTCTGAATGCATGGTAAAGCCTGGGTCCCTGGGGACCTGAAAGGATGTGTCCTTATTCCCAGTGCCTCTCTTCTCTCTCCCCTTCTTGGCTGCTGTGGGATGAACGGTACCCTTCTGCTAGTGTCTCACTCGATTCCATTTCTGCCTGGGAACCAACCAACCATGAACTAAACCCACTGAGCCTCTGAGCCATGTTAAATCTCTTTTCTCCTATTTTACTGGAGTTGGTTAATTTGCCTCAGTGACAAGAAAACTGACTTAAACAGGCCTACAGGTATTTTTCTTGATTTTTGCTTCATCTGTATATTTAAAGTCACATTGGCTGCTTGAACACCAAAAGACTGAATAACTTTAAAATTCACACAAATGAAAGTATCTTAAGGTCCAGACTCACCGCATCATGTAAGTCCGGGTTTCACATATGCACAGAATCCAATTACACTCACCCAGGGGAGTCTCTTTCACATCCTATTCACCACATTTCCTTCAGTGGGTTCTTTCTTCCCTACCTCTGACCCTCAGAATAATGGACGTGCTACATGATTCACCTCCCATCACAGCCAAATTGTGAGAACCAAGAGGAAAAGGAAGCCCTGTTCTTCAGCTTGAGCTGTGTTAACCTCTGTCATCCACACCATTTTAGTGACATCTTGTGACATGCCCTTAGTAATCGCAAACCATTCCTGTCTTTCCTGATGAGCGCTTCTGACTTTTTACTCCCATAAAAGCCTTTAACTCACTCAAAATTCACTCCATCTTTCTCATCGTATGCCCTACGAAAATGACTCACCAGCAGGGACCAAACCCTTGGCCCATTCTCAGCCACATAAAATTCAAATTATCAATGGGCTTCTTTTACCTCTGAAATACCTCCCCAACTTTCTCAACATTTTAATTAGAGATCAAGACCTATTTCTAGATGCCAGTGATTTTGGAAAGAGTTTGCTTCAAAGTCTAGTTCTATTTATTGAATGTTGAAATCCACAGCACCCCCATACCCTCAAATATTAAAGTTAAATATCACTGCAGTTATGTAAGATTTGCAAGTAATAGATGTCATCTCTGTACTTAATACTATGCAAATCTGAGTGAGATAAGTTTGGAGTCTCCCCAGAATATAGGAGATATAACAAGAATTGAAAAGAACTCTTTAACCTCAACTTTAGCGGTAAAAAAAGTACTTAAATGTTCAAATGTATAAAAATGCCCCAAAATAACCTTTTATGTTTCTACTCTGTGCAGAAATATTTCCTAAAGCTTAGTAGAGCTAGGTAGAAATGGGCTCTGGATTAATTTTGACCTTCTGTGGCAATGCATTTCCAAGACCACGAATTTATGCGTGCAGAATATTAAATGTCAAATGCAAATATGAAAATGGAGCTACCCAGTTGCAGAGTCCCTAATTGATATTGAGCAGACTATTCCCTTTAAATGTTAATGAAACTGTTGTAATTACTAAATGGCCAAAACAGCTCCAAAGCCAGGGTTCACAGCTGTAAACCATTACTTGTAAATTACTGGCACAGGCCAGCATTAGCAGATGGCTGGGCCCAAGAAAGAAAACTTCCTCAAGATGCTTTTCTTCCCGGCCTGGGCCTGGGAGCAAATTAGTTGAGCATATTAGAGAAGGCCAGAGTGCGGTTTGGACATGTCATTGAAGATAAGCACCTCCTTTGATCTTCCTATTTTTTTTTCATTACATTCTTTGCAGGAAGTGCTGAATATCACAGAACACAAAGAAAGGAGGGAAAACTGACAGAACTTATAAATATTGCAAGAAAGTTCAGATATGCACATTTCCACGAGTGCTTTTGAGTATCAGTATCAGTGTGTTTTCTACATTCTGAGTTAGATGGACATTCTGGGATGGAAGGAAATATTGAAAAAGGAAATGAGAACATGTGTGTGTGTGTGTGTGTGTGTGTGTGTGTGTGTGTGTGTGTGTGTGTAGATGTTCTGTGTGTGTGAGAAAGACAAAGACAAAGATGAGAATGAGAGAGATAATCACAAAGAGAGCTGCTAAAAAACCAGTGATGCAAAAGTATTTAGACAAAAAATAGGCATCTGAGTGGGTTTAGAACCCTTAAGACAGAGAATATTCTAGAAAGCTCTGTAAGCAATTTTATGCGGCAGAAACAAGCAACGTCTTCATTAGCAAAGGCCCATAGCTCTCCATAGCTTTGTTCTGTAAATTCTGCACTAGCTTTGTAAACTAGCAGAGGTTTCTCTAGGAGTTGAGTGCTGACTGTTCTGTCATTAATGTGAATAAAAGATTGAGACATCTTCTAAGAACAGACAGAATGAAGAGTTTTTCTTGTGATGTACACCACTCATCATCCTGGAGATGAAACACAGAAGTTTTTCTCTCCATGAACTACTCTATGGGAAAGATATTTAAGAGTGAAGGGTATGCACACAAAACAGAGATTACTATTTTAAAACTTATGTTATATAAGACCAAGATACTGAGAGTTTGATTTAGCCAGCGCCATCAGGAATGAATGATTAATGGGCTGCTAGAATGTCTTGATTCTGCAGTGCAGGGTTAGGAGGCACTGCCAGTCAAAAAGAAAAAGCAAAGTGAGAACATTTGAAATTTTTTTGAATTCAGAATTTGTTTAGGGAAATATTTTTGAAGTTTTTCATATTGACTTACTGCCCACCACTTCCCTGGGCCACAGTCTTAGATGACAAAGAAAGAACCAGCCCTAGGACGTTCTTCTACTTGATACTTCTGACCTTATCCTCAGTTTGCTAAACTTAATCATTTTTCTTTGCTTTTTGACTTCACCTCCCTTCCTCAAAGGATTTGATCAGAAATAGATTTTAAAAGAATGCGGGCAAGTGTATAAACAGTTTAATTCTTAAGGAGAAGTGGGCAATCAATATTTTTTACTCTTCCAGAAGTGGAAATGATTTTGGAAGTGATTCATTATTTGATGGTAGTGGCTTAGCCTGTGTTTAACTGTATGCTTTAGTGGCCCTGATAATTCCTACATATGTGATTTTAAACACATTTCTCAACCTGTCTTTATGCCTCAATTTCATCATCTATTCTGTTAGATAAGGATATTAGTATTTGCTTCATGCAAATACTGGATTAACTGGAAGAATTTTAAATACTTCATATGCTCTACAACAGCCATTGAGTGTTCAGTAAATATAACACTAACAATTTTTGAACTGATCATTTTCAGGCAACTTAATATGATCAAAATAGGAGACTTGATTGTGAAAGTTGATGAAAGGTTTCCTTGTGTTGATCACAAATTTTACCTATATAAAATGTTACTACTGGGATATCTGAGGTATATATCAATAAAAACTCTATAATAGTTTCTTAGTTTTTTTTGTGATTGTATTGCAAAATATAAAGTTCACAATATAAGAGTCCAAAAAATATATAGGAGACAAAAAAATAGATTAATCCAATTTTTCTTTAGTCTTGAGCCTTATTCATTCTGGTTGGTTTGAGTTGTACGGGGTAAATTAATTTTGCTTTGATTTGAGCAGCCCTGATAATTCAAGGATTTGTCTCAATTATCTAGTTTATGTTGTCAAAAATGCCATTCCTTTAACCAAAACGTTCATAAACTCTTGCTGGTCAAGTAATTTTGAATGGATTTTCTACTTTATCTTTATTTTTTCTGAATATCCTTCCACAGCAGAAAAAGAGAAAGAAAAGAGAAAGAGAAAATGAAAGAAACTATTTCCCTAAATGCAAATAAGAATTTTAGTTTTGGCAAGTAGTATATAGCAAAGAAGTTATATTGTTTTCACACTGAAAAGAATGATTTAAATTTTTGGCTCATATAAGGTTTCACTTTCTGTGCTCAGCTCATTCAGAATTGCTGACTTGGTGTCTGATGACATCGTGTACAGGTAGAGAAGACAGTGACTCATTACAGCATTCACGGAAGGAGCCAAACCAGAGGAGTTGCCAAACTGCCAGGTGCTCTACCTACACAGAGAACACCCAAATTTGTCTCCCAATGGAAGGTTTTCCTGGCGAATGCACTTTACACCATTTTAAAGATATTAGTAGGATTTCCAGGCACCACAACCCTTCAAAAAAATTTTTAAAAGCTTTCATAGAAAGTAACAGTGTACATACACTAAGTGCAAATGTAGAGCTGACTTTTCTAACGGGGATCTATATTTGTGTCCATTTGTATACAGAATGCAAAGACTTATCCACCTATTATTTCAAAACTTGCCTAAAAAGAGTGGAAAATACATCAGAACTTCTGGAATGAATAACATTTGTTGACAAAGGTAATTTTTTCTTTAATAGTGTAAAATATCAAGCAACTAAATGTGCCTTCACAGAAACCTCTGTAACATGATTATTTATTTTTGAGTGGAATTGGAGTAAACACATTTATGTCAGGTTATAACATATGCTTTATTTTGTTGGGGGATATTCAAGCCCATTAAATATATAACCTAATTCAGTTTGTTTTATTTATCATTGGGTCATCGTTTCTTTGATATTCCAACCTGGACATTAGAGCACTCAAATACCTACATCGCAAAATTCAAGTACACAAGCAAAATACTAGTCTTTGAAAAGTGAAGAGTTGTCATATGTTCAAAGCAGAAGAGTGCTATTTATTTAAGAGACACACATGTCTTTTATTAAAAGCATTTAAAAATATATAGGCTTGCCAATATACTTATCCCACTGTATACATTAAGATATTTTCTTCCATAACTATAATTTGGGGGGATTGTTGTTTTGTTTTATTTATTCATTTTGGAAGCAAAACATTTATTGGTATATTTTAGATATGCATGATAATATTCACCATAGGGAATTTGGACCTGTATGTAATATATCTTGCTTTCTTTCCTCATTCTCCTTCCCTTCCTCCCACAATGTCACCCTTACTCACATTCTCTCTTGTTTCCATTTTCCCTTCTACTATTTTGCCTTCCTTTCTACAGCTGCCTTCTTTGTTCTCTTTCCCATTTGAGCATTTATAAGAAAAAAGTTCTTATAAAAGTTTTGATAGTAGTATCACCCTGGAGTTTAAAGTTTAGTCTTTATTTTATTTGGGGGGGTGATTTTTTAATTGATTTTATTAGTACATATTATATACACATTATGGTCACAATAGACATTGAGAATTTGTACCAGCACATGACACATTTTTATTCTCATTTTACCCCATTCCCCTGCCTTCCCAAATCCCCCATCCCCATATACATAAATTGTTCTCTTTTTTATAATTATCAAATTTTTCTTTTCCTTCTTTACTTATCCTTATCCCCTTTTCCCTTTGAATATTTTCTTACTATGTCACAATAACTATCACACATTTTAGGACTCATTTACACCTTCAGTTCCTCATACCAGAGAAAAGATACATTTACACATCTGTGTCCTATTTATTTCACTTATGAATATGTCCTTAAAATGTGTCCAATTTATGACACAGTAATACTCATTTTATTTAAAAACGAAATCTTCTTTATCTATTCTCCAGTTGATGGGCTTTTGAGTTGTTTCCAAGATTTTGCTATCACAAATTGAGCTGCTATGAACATGGGTGCACATGTGTCACTGTGATACAAATATTTTAATTCTTTCATGAATATACAGAACAGGGGAATAGCAAGGTGAAATGGGATCTCTAAAATGTAATGGTAAAAAAAAGGGAACAAAGCACGGAGCAGAAGGGCTGTAGGTTGGGTAGGGGTATGGGGAAAAGTGAGAATTAAATCATATCATATACTGGTACAAATTCTCACTATTGAATATGATCATGTGTACATAAAATGTACCAATAAAGAATTCAATTTTTAAAAAATAAAAACAAATGGAATCTCTAATTCTAGTTTTTTTTTGGTTTTGTTTTGTTTTGTTTTGTGGTTTGTTTGTTTGTTTGTTTTTTATCTCCACAGTGGTTGCACCATTCTACTATAATTTTTAAAGATTTTTGAGCATTTGTAAAATCCTGGTAACAAAGGTTTATGTTAATTTCAGTAATTTCAGTATAAACTTTTGTCATCACACATTTAGTTGTCTTTGGGGGTTTATAACCACTTTATGTTGATTTAAGTAGAGAATCTTCTTTTAAAACTAACCTGTTCTCTTCTTTGTGTACTTTCAGTAAGAAACTATTGTATTTGCATCTCAAAATTGTGGATTTCTTTTATTGTGCTACAAAATATACAAAAATATTCTCAGAAAGACCCCTGCCCCCTCAAAAAAGCTGAACAAGCATAAACAGTATAATTAAGCTTCTAGGACAATAGTCCCCCATTAGGAAGTAGGAAGATTTGAAACATCTGCTGTTTGTTTGTCCTGTGCAGCATTTCTCCAAATGTGCATTGCTCTTCCACTGAATCATTGTATAGTTTCCTTGTCCCAATACTAACTAGAATGTCTCCAAAGAAAGTTGCCATCTTCTTACAGATTCTGATACTATGTTTGTGTAAATTTTTAATAGAGTCACTCTCTGATACAGATAAAAATGGTAAGGTTCTGTTCCTGGGATTTGTAAACTCGGAACAGTATCAAAGAGCACTTATTTCCTTGGTTTCAGATAAGAGGAGGTTTAATTGAGCCTCCCAGGGACTTTATAGATAGATGTTGTGAGAAAATACAGCAGAGAAGAAGAGCAACACTAAGAAGGAAATACTGAACCCCAGCTCTCATTTTAACCTGCTCTTACCTTTGATGTCAGTCAGTACAATAGTCTCATTTGCTGGATATAGTTCACAGTCCATTTATGTCACTTCCAGCAAAAACAATACAAAGATCACATAAACATACATTGATCTGTTAGTTATATTACCACTAATAGATTAATTGTATCAGTGAAATGAGCACATCGTTTTCATAGTGCTTTTGCTTTCAAAAGAGTGCTAACTCTTAAAAGATTAAATACCAGTATCTTTTAAAATGACGTTCACACATTATTTATATTGACAGGATAGTAATTGATAGCTTAATATACTATATGTTATTAGAGGGGAAAAAAGAGGTTTAAACAAACAAACAAACAAACAAACAAAAAACCCAAAGAATTTTGATGAGAAAGGGAAAGAAACGTGAAATGTATTGACATGATTAAACATAAGAATGAATGACATAATTGCAACTTATATTTACTAGAATTATTAACTGTATCTTTGGCTTGCCATGTTATGAGACATACAGTGGCTGAACATACAAGTTTCAGCATTCTTTCTAAACTATCTTGTGTCAGATTATAGAAAAGATGGAACCCAGGATATTGTCAGCTAGATGCAGGTAGGCATATCCCAAGTTAAGATCTAATTGAAACCATGCAGATAGTGAAGGTTAGAAATTCAAAAGCATACACAACAAAAGGATAAATAAAATGTGAGAGTAGGAATGGACAGATGAAAACCCTTTTCCCATGTAGAATCTTCTCAGGCCAGAGTAAATTGTTTCCTTTGAGCTGAGATTCCTTTAAACTTGAGCAGCTGACTAAATGATTTTCTTTAAACTGTTAATGTCGAAGTCTCCACTCAAAAGGGTTCTAAACCCACAGAGACACTTGTGATAGATGATCGCTAAATGACTAGAGATTCCCACTCTGCTTTTCCACATAATACCTGGACAGAGAACACTGGTGGGACACTAGAGAGGCTTTCTGAAACATTCTGGGCCATTTTTGTTCCTTTTATTTCAAATAAATATACTCCTAAATCCTCCCTTTTGCCTATGATTTCATTCTGTGACTTAGGGAGACAAGCTCAGGTTTGTGAGATTATACAGAAATTATATAGGTTATTGTGTCACACTGCAGGTTGTTAGTACATATCCACTTTATAATATGGACTATTTATCTATACAAGCTAAGAAAAAAACAACACGCTGGTTAAATAATTAAACTCTAAATTACTTCTTCTCGTCTGTCCTTTATGAATTGCACAGGGAAAATAGTTACTTTAAAAATTTGAGCACACAGCCACATCTGAAATTGACCACATCTGCAATCCTGTCAGTCTGAGGGTCTGAGGCAGGAAAGTTGAAAGTTCCAGCCCATCCTGAGAAACTTAAAAATGTAAAATTTAATAAATAAATAAATAAAAAAAAGGATCTGGGGATGTATCTCTGATAAAGTACCTATAATCAACTCCCAGTACAGAAACATACACACACACACACACACACACACACACACACACACACACACACACACACACACCCTACATTTTCTTTCAGGAGAAAAATATAGAAGAATATAAGTCATGGTTTTCCTGGTCATCAGATGAGTTGCTATGCAGAGAATCTGACAGTTCAGGGTGAGAAAAGTGTCAGAGAAACTTTTCTGTGTTTGGAAATGAATAGCTATTTCACAGTCAGAAGTCAGTAGCATTCTTTTGTTGGTAAAATCTGATAGACTTATGAGATAGAGTTAGTGTGTAGTATAGGCAGCTCATCTACTTTACAATTCAGCCTTACTTGGTGTATACGGGACCTGAGCCTCTCAAAGTCTTCAGTAAATCTTAAGATTTCACTGAGAGGAAAAGACATGAAAATGATATCATAGTTTTGCTGATGTATAGGGCAAAAGGTAAGCTTGACTTTTCTTAAGAAATAAATCTTAATAAAGATACACGAGAAAATAAAAAATAGCATATATTTATTCAACAGAAAATTATTGACAATCATTTATGTTTCAAAATTATTTTCTCTCTGTAAAAACCAGTTACTTCCCCAAAGCCCCACCTATAAATGCATAAGATTTTGGAAGCTCATCAAGATACAGGACAAAGTAACGCACAACTTTGCTTTTCTTTAATTCATAACTGTGCAGAGTTTTAAGGGAAAAGAAAACAATAAGAATGTTTTAGTAGAGGAAAAAATGATGATACATTAAAGACAGAATATTTAAGAGCCTTCCTTGAATAGATGAAAGGAGACAGAGTCTGGGCCATTTGAGAAAGCACTGGCCTTCCCTGGAAGCACGAGCAATGTCACTGCTTTATGGACCCAGGTTAGGACACTAGGTCGGTGGGGAAGTGTCCCTCCACAGGCTTGCAGTTCCTAAATAAGACAAAGGCATATGTCCAGCATCTATAAATGAGAATGACAATAGCTATGAGAGGAATGTGAGAATAATGTACAAATAGCCTCGAGAAAAGGGAGAAAATGAGTAAACTTGGTAAAGGAGCCATTATGATGGGTCACATAAAAGTCCACCTAGTCATGAACTTGCAGTGAGATCAATCATCTCCAGTTGCAATGAGCTGAGGTGGTTGGAGACTTATGATAACTAGGATTGTGGTTCAAAAAAAGCTTGTGCAATAAGATAAGAGATGAGATGGACATACCTTGAGGATATCCTCATAAGTGAAATAAATAAGGCACAGATAGGTACATATCGCATCTTTCCTCTGGTATGAGAAAATAAAGATGTAATTGAGTCCTAGAATTGTATGTTATATATTATGAAATAGAAAATGCTCCATGTAAAATAGGGTGAAAGGGGGAAAATGATGAGATTGTAACAAAAAAGTAAGGAAACAAATTTTATGTATATGGGGGAGCGGTAGGGTGGGTAGGGCTATGGGAAAAAACGAGAACTAAGTTGTGTCTTATACTGGCACAAATCCCCATTATGGAGTGCAATCATGATGCATATATGTAATGTACCAATATAGATTTTAAAAAAAGATAAGAGATGAGAACTGTTGCTAATAAAGTAAGGGAAAGATTATCAGACTAAGCATATAACCTTATAACCTTAATAGGGTAAAAACACATAGAAGGTCCTGATAGACGTAGATTAGTGAGAGACAGAAATGTTTTAACAACTTCTTGTGTGAAATATTTACATAAATTAAAAATCATCAGCTTTGAAAAGTACACTGGGAAAGACCTTATGACAATAACTTTCAAAGGTAACTTTCATCTTATAATTTGTACTTTCAGACAGTAGTTACACAACCTCTTGTGTCCCTTGTATTTTATCTGCCCCTGCCTTAAAATGACAGGAGAGAAAGCCACATCCATTGAGAAGTTCAGTGGATTTTTCTTTTTAATATTATTCGGTATTGTAAATTATAAAAAATATTTCCTGCCATATCAAACTGTTCATACTTGATGGTATCAGCAGATACTTTTGGAATTTTCTCTAGTAAACTGAGATCATTCAGAAAGAAATAGGAATAAAAGTAGTGTTTTTCTTCATCCACCTTACACTAAGGCCTAGAAGGTCTTCCCAGCTTTTGTGATTTCAGGCATGCGTTTTTACTGTCTAATATAGTTAAAAACACAAGCTCTTAGTACATTACCTGTATTCTTCCTCTGTAACCAAGGCAGAATTACATCACATTACTGAAATACTTAATAGATTTAATCTTTCTCTATAAAAGATATGTCTAAGTCTATCAATGTCTTGGGTTGAAAACTCAATGTATATGTTTAGAGAAAATTCAAATGAACAAGATAGTATGATATTTGGCATATACTGATATATCAACATATGTGATTCTCTTTTCTTTTTTTTTTTTTTTTTTTTGCTAATTTGCTCTCACTGTTGATGTCATCATCGCTGAAGTAGAGGTGTACATGTATCCACTGTTGACTTATCACTAAATTAGTTATAGTGTTCTCTCTATCTGCAAAGGATCATGGCCCACCAATCAGACTTAGAAGTCTTATTCCTGCAGTCCAGTAGGATAAACAAATTTCTCCTCTACTATTATTTTTATGTAGTCATCCCTCTTTTAAGAAGATTACAGATTTTTGCCAGAAAAAAGGTTATGCATGATTTCTTCTTACATTGCCATCAACTAACAGAAAGCCTCACTTGTACAGACTTAACACATTTTTGAATAAACATATGTAACAGAATTTGACTTCAGGGTGAGAATATTTCATAACATACTATTTATAATTAGGGACAAATATGTATTTTTCTTAGTAATAATCATTGTTGCTAAATAGGATTTGACTGTGGTTCAAGAGCTTGGAATTTTTATTTATTAGTTTTGTTTTCTTTTATTTTGTATTTGCTCTGCCATGTTTTATTGTCTGGACAGGTGACAAGGGTTTTCTCTCAATCTTCCCCAACCTATGTTTGTGCAATGATTAATCTCAGCATTAAATCCTAGCCTAGTCCAGAGCTGATATTTTTGCAGTGTGCTTTATGAAGTCCTGCCACTGCTGAGCTTTTTAATTTCTAGCTCTCAGTCTCTCCTATTTAGTACACTCAGGAATTCAATCTCATATTTGCTATCAATAGTTGCTTCCTCAAAAGAAAGCTTTATTGTAGAATATTTGAAAACAGTTTCTTCACAATATTTTCAAGGACAATTTGTATCTAAACTTTGACGATGTTTAGTAACATTCAAACACCTACAATTTTCATATTAAAACACACAAAATGAATCGTCATCTTCCAAGTGGATTCTGTTTTAAAACTATGCAATTTCCAAGTGGCAGCATTCACAATTTTCATAATGAGAAAGACAATTTTGAGATATTTTGTGGGTATTTTAGAATTGCTTTTATTTGTCACTATTTCAAATTTAATTGTATATTTCCATAAACAAACAGCATGAGTAGGTATATTTGCAAAACATATAAAGAATTTATTCCTGTATTTTATAGCACATTATGAATACACAAGACAGTTGCAATATAAATGAATAACATATTTAATAGGTAGGTTATAAACATGAAATTTACATTTAATTAGAAATGTTTGTATTAATATTTTATCTTTTGAGAAAGACATAATACTTAAAACATAGAGTTACTATAGATGGAGATTTAAAGTTTTTGTAAAAGCTAATTTGAAATCTCAGCAATTAAATTATGCAGAGTGCTTTATGATATTAAATTTTAAAACAAATGGACATAAATAATAAATCACAAATCAAGTCAATGTATGGCTCTAGATACAATCATTGTCTGCTTTCTGTAGGTCACTTAACTATCTAAATGGCATAATGAACTTGCTGCAAGTTAAAGTAATGTTCAAGGGAGAAGGGGAACTAAGGAGGAGAGGTGGGAGAAAAGAGGGGAAAGAAAAATATGAGAAAAGAAGGAAAATGGAAACAAAGTCTTTGTAAATGAGGAAAGGTGAAAGGGTTGGGGGGAGGGCATGGGGAATGGGGAGGAAAAAAAGCAAAATATGTCATGTACAGGTACAAGATCCCAGTGATAAATGTCATCATATTTTATACCTAAAATGTACCAATAAATTTAAAATTAAAAATAATAACGGAGACAAGAGTTCCTCTCTTACTTGGGTACCTGGAGCTCACAAACCCTTTGGGCCACTCTTCCCTTTCAATCATCAGTTTTTCTTCCCTTCATCCTTGATATTGTCTGTCTATCTACATCTTCTTTATACTTCTACATCCATTTACATTCATTCTGTTTTATAAATTTTTGAACCTATGAAATTTTGAAGTTTTTCTGAGTTTCTTTCAATATATTTGATTATTTCTAAAGATATCCTAACTTTCACTATGTATACTTAGTTATTTTTTTATTTGCTGATACAAAATACCTGACACCCATAGTTGAAGGAAATTTTTTAATGTAGCTCACAATTTGTAACTGTCTTAATGCATAATTGGCTGCTTCAAAGTAAAGGTTGCATTATATATATCCTCTCTGAAGAGGATAAACAGTTGGTGGTGGACAGGAGGCAGCAGTGTAGCAAAGCCATAAAGCAGCAGCAGCAGCAGCAGCAGCAGGCTTTTCTTCTTTGTATCCTTGTATATCAATCCAGGCTACCCACACTTTGAGTTGTTTCTCCCCAAAACACCCAAAGTGTGGGCCACCCTATACTCCACACTCAGAATTATGCCAAAGCAATCAGTGGGGTAATCTAGTAATCATGTACCCTAATTCCAGTATCACACACTTAATCTAAGAATCACAATTTAATCCAAGCAGCACTCACCCTAGGTCCAGCCATCTCTGAAGAGCCTGGCCAATCATATGTGAGACTTTGGGGGGCATCTAAACACAAGTCAGAATGTATATACGACAGTGCACAGCTGTATTAATATATTTTAAATGTTGACCAACAAATTTTATTCCTACTTACTTATTTCACAGAGAGTTGATCGCTGAATCCTTTAACCTTTCCCTGGTGTTCATTTAGCTGGACTAAATTCTAAGAGTCAAATTTGATTATGTATCTGACTTATGATAAATAAGTATTACAGTTTGTTTCTGGATATTCTCCCAAAGATTTCTTCGTAGGACCAGGGGGAAATGGCTGCATCATAGGGCCAGTATCCTCAACAGTAGTTTAGTTCGCTGACAATTTTATAGCTGAATATGTTATTGGGAGGTGAAACCAGGTAAGATTAGGTGAGTACTGGGAGTGTGGCCTGGAAGATCAGATTTCCCTTCCTGTCCTCTGCTTCCTGTTTCCATGCATAAGCAATCATTCTATGCACTACAACCCTTTATCAAGCTAGCTGTCTAGGAACGGAAACCTCTACAAACTGTGAGGCAAAATAAACCTCTCCTCCAACCACTCCTCATTGTTGGGGATTATGTCTCAGCTGAAGCAAAGTAACTAAGAAGAAGTAACTAAGACAGAACATGTTTATTTCTGGTCCAGCCCATGAACACACATTTCTTACATCCTCACTATTTAAAATTCTTAACACTCTTCTCCTAATTATTTTCATCCATAATCACCATGAAAGACTCTATGGAGATGGAGGAGGACAAGGACACTCTTTGTGAAAGCTCTTGGTACTTGAATGGCAGTCACTGAGCACAGACCTTCCCTGCACACCCACAGCTGTATTGCAACATAAATGGATAATAGAAAGTGTTAAACCACTGGAATAGTATTATTACAACAGTTACCCTACCCTAATATCAATCTCTAGTTCAATACATCTGAGGTTGAACTGCAGCCTAGTCTTTGAAATTGGCTTCCCTTCTCATATCTCTAAGTTTTAAATCCTTAATCATTACTTACAGACACACCACCCAACCCAAATTGGAATCTTCAGCTTCATTCTCTTCTCGCACCACTTGCACGTCTCACTATTTTTGCAGCACTGCTCACAAAACCCTGTGTCCTATAAGACACTTGTGCCCTGTGCACACCGGATGACACTAGCTCCTTTATCATCTCCCACCACATACCAACACCATGCCAGTATGCCAGGCTTTCTCCTCTTTACTTCAAGATTTGGTAAAAAGTTCACAAGCTGTTGGAAGCTAACCCTGAGCCTCTTAGTTTGGGGATACAATCCTCTGCTGGGATTCTCTGTCCTACTGTCCTTGCTTCCAGTATCAAAATTATCACATATCTATCTTTTTGTATTGGAATTAACTTATTTAATGTTCATTTTTTCTGTATTTCAGCAATAAGTAGCATGCATTCATTAAATGTGTAATATAATTTAAAGTACAGATATGTTGATTTTATTCAATAAACATGTGTTAACCATACATGCATGAGGTGTGATCAACAAATATGATGAATATTAAATTATTTAAAAAGTTATTACAATGAAAGACAAAATGCCATTAACCTAGCAAAATATCAACCCTCACTCTGAAGACACTTATGCTATCAATCCTACTTCTTAGTTCTTAGTTTTGTTCATACATATTTGCAGTATGTAATGATTATATTTCTCCTGGGGAGTTGGTATGTGTACATAACCTATCATAATGTACTTATCATCCCCTTCCCCTCTTCTGTTGCTATCTCTTACTCTCTTCCCTCTAGTCTTTTATTTTACTCTTTACTTATATTTTAGTTTCTCACACAGGAGAAACCATGTGGTATTTAAACTTCTGTGTCTGATTTACCTCATTTAATATTGTGGTCTCAAACTGCATCAATTTTCTGACAAATGGTTTATGTTTGTT
Source organism: Petromus typicus (assembly GCA_004026965.1). Lineage (NCBI taxonomy): Eukaryota > Metazoa > Chordata > Mammalia > Rodentia > Petromuridae > Petromus > Petromus typicus. The sequence continues at coordinate 49,724 of PVIR01003680.1, read as the reverse complement.
CTTTTTAAGGCATAATAGTACTTCAGTTTTTAATAATTGCCACATCTTTCTTTATCCATTAATGTCTTAATTGACATACATGCTACTTCCAAGATATTATGAAAGGTGTTATTCCAAACAGGAGAATCTAAGCTAGTACAACTACTATGGAAATCAGTATGGAGAGTCCTCAAAAAAAATTGAAAACAGAAATTCCAATCCACCTAACTATTCCCCTTTAAGGTGTCTTTCTGAAAGACTTAAAGACATCCTTGTAATCATTCCACTCTATTAGTAGATGTTTGCAGGATACAATGATTATATTCCTCATGGATAGTTGGTATGTGCATATAGCTCACATTAATTTTTCCCTTCCTATACCATTTCCAACCCTTTATCTCTCTGTAAATCCTTTTTTCATTGGTAAAATATCTACCTATTTCTTAATATCTTTCATTTTGCTCTTTATGTATACTTTGGGTTTTCTATATAAAAGAAGTCATGCAATATTTAAGCTTGTGTGTGATTTACTTCACGTAACATTATAGTATCAAGGTGTGTTCCTTCTATAAATGACTCATGTACTTTTTATAGCAGAATAATACTTCATTATGTATAAATACTACATTTCTTTGTTTTTCACCACTTTCTTATTAGTTATGCATTTGTTGATGGGCATATTTCTTGTTTACAATTTTTTTTTTTGAGACAGGGTCACACTTTATAGTTCAGGTTGGGCCTGAGCTCAGCCTCAAACTCACATTGCAGAAATCCTCCTGCGTCTGCCTCCTGAGTGCTGGGATTACAGGCATGAGCCACCATGCCTGGCACTATGCTATGTGGTGCTGATTGCTGCTGGGCATGAGTATCCATGCCCAGTATTGCATGTGGTTAACTGGAAATCAAACCCGGGTCCTTGCACTTGCAAGACAGGTGCCGGAACCACTGAGCTAAATCTCCAGCCCTTTTTCACAAGATTTAACTATTAAGAAATTTGCTACTATACATATGGATAAACACACATCACTATAATATAATGTCATTAAGTTTTTCAGCAAGATTCCTAAAAGAATATCTTGGTTCAATGGAGTTTCTATGTTTAGGTGTTTTATTTTGTTTGTTTGTTTGTTTTGATTTCCACTTGTACTGATTTCCACTATGGTTTTACTAATTTATATTCCCATCAACCCTATAACCTTACCACCACTTGCTATTATTTGATTTCCTGATGTGAACCATACTTCCTAATGTAAAATGGAATCTCAGTGTTCCTTTAATGTGCATTTATGTAATTACCAGTAATGTTCAGTATCATCACTTTCTGAATCAGGTTTTGTTTTGTTTTGTTTTCAGTACCAGGGATTGAACTCATGACCTTGCAATTGCAAGCCACTGAATCAGTTTTGGTGAGTATATTAACAAGTATGATAAAAAATATGAAAAATGCTCCTGCCAAATGCCATCCTAAATAAAGCAGGTTCGTAAAAATATTACTGTGTCCTCATCCACTTTACTCTCCAGTTCTGACACCATGAGACTTCTTTTTTTCTGTGAAGTCAAAATAGTCATGAAATGTAAACAAGTTGAGTCAATTTAGGACACACTAACAATGACACAACTGAAGGCACAAAAGAGGAATTCCAGAACAATTTCAAAAAATGACAAGAATGGTGGGATAATTGAATTCAAAGAGAAGAGTAGGGTTCGGAGGCTGATGAATGGCAATATGTTTATTACTATATTTTTTTCTGAATTAAAAAATACATTATCTCTTTATATTATATCTTATAGTAAAAGGTGCTTTAGAAAAAGTTGAAAACATTTACCTTGACCTACAGTTTATATTTAGTATTATAATGTAGAATAAATGTTTCTATAAAACTAAAATTTAATTACAATTCTCTTAAAAGTTTTGAAGTTGTATCTGAAGATTTACATGCTTTCGATAGCACTGGCACTTTGGCTTAATGACAGTGAAATTCTCTAATGTTAAATCAATTTGACATGAATCTTATTAAATCTAACTTCAGTATATCCTTTACATCAAATTCATTTTTACCATTTCTCCTGCTAGCATTTGTTCACATTCTTTTCACTTCTTGTCTGCCTTCTTTGGAATAATTTAGATTTGGCTTGCTTTTTTTCTGGCTTGTTTTTGTTATGCTACAAAACTGGCATGCTACTTAAACATTTTCACTTGAGTTTCTGCCTTGAACCACCAACTCAGTGTGTCTTTCAGCTTGCAGTGCTTTCTCTTTTATTCCTTAGGTGTCTGCTCTGTTCTTTTTTTTCCCTTTGAAACCCAAACTTTGTTAGATATCACTAATTATTCATGATCTCCCCACTCGGATATGAGAATTTTGGTTGTCCACTAATGGACCCCAAATCACTTTTTGTCCCCTGTTCTCCTTCACTTCCTAGGTTTATTTTTTGCCTACATTTATGAAAACATTGAATTACAATTATCTACAGAATTTGCCCCCTTGAAATAGTACAAATGTCCTGAGAGCTATCTTAGTGATTGTAAAATTTATTGGTAGCCTTCTGATCTAAAACTTCCCCACAGGTTAAAGCTCCAATCCCTTGGTTCTGCATCAGTCGACCTCCAGGATGACACCCCGCCCCTCCTCACTATCCTGTGGGAAATACCCACTACTCTAGGGGATTTAATTGCTTCAATAAACTGAGTTTGCTCTTGTGTTTGTGAAACTTCTTCTCTTTATAATATTCTCTTTCTTCTCACTGTAATCGGTTTCTCCAGAACTCTAAGGTATCAGTCCACAGTAGAATAGAAAGTGACATCAAGTCATATGTTTCTTTTCACTTAGAGAGCATCAGAAGTTGCAGGAAGATTGAGGCACTGAAGCTACAATATTGATTTCATCAATTAGTAGAACTAATTAAGACACCAATACGTAATAATGGCAATAACAATTACTGATAATTCATTAGCAGTTGCTTTTCATGAATCTAGAATTCAATTGTTAAATAATTAGCTGATATTAACTCCCATCAGTTACCAACACAACCATTGGTATTTCAGAACAAAATAAATAGATAAGAATAATGATTCAAATATATATCCAACGTTTCTATCAGTATGATTAAATATAAGTAAAGTAAATTTCCCCTAATATATCTAGTAAACAGTAATTCTGCCCAAAGCTTGGGAAGTACATTTGTTCTGAGGCAGAGTAAAGAAGTTGAAAAGGAGAAAATTCTTTCACATGTAAACATGAATAGAATGAAGTTATCAGGCTAAGCTCCTCAATTATCTCGAGTGTATGTTAAGCTGTTACCAAAATAAACAGTAAATGTTTAAATTTTTTAAATATATTACAGTAAAAGACAGTGTTATTAATCTCTCTTGAAATGATCTCCATTGCTTAGAATATATTCAACATTCCTTCCATTTTCCAAAGCAGTTCTGATAGTCCTCTTTTATGTCTTTTAAGATATCATCAAAAATATGATGAATGCTGCTCTCCACCAAAAGGCAGCCCTGTAGAAACATTACCACATGTCCTCACGCGCTTTATTCACCAGATCTGGCACTGTGCAGCTTTTGGCCTTTTTCTAAAATCAAGATGACCATGAAGAGAAAATGTTTTGAATTAATTCAGAACATCAAGGCAGTTAGAGCAGAGCAAATAAAGGCACAAAAGAAGGCTTCTAAAATTGCTTCAGAAAAGAAAAGTATGATGAGATAAATGTATCTGAAGTGAGATGAAAGATTTTGAAATGGATTAGTGGTAATATGTCTTTTAATAACTTTAAAAAGTAAACATCACTCTAATTTTCTGTCACCATATATATATTTCACTCAACAAATATTCATTGTCTTCCAGCAAGATAAAGTGTAAAGTCTATACACTTTGTAGACACAGAGCTTTGTAAATTTGGCAGTAGGCTAGTTTATATATTCTGGAAAGATAAGGTTACTGATTATCCTGTCTAAAAGTGTCTGGGTGAGTTGAGCAGAAGCCAATTTATTCTTCATAAACAGGAGAACAGACATTTCATCTGTCTGTGTGTAAGGAAAATAACGGACCGGAATGTAGCCTGACAATATCACATCACATTTTAATCAAAATATTTTATACTGCTTATATTTTTATTCTTAATATCAATGGATCAGAACATTTAGTACTCAGGCAAGGGCATGTATTTAATTTTCTAGACATTTTTAAACAATGTAAGTCAACATGTACAATGGCTAACTCCCTGAGGAAGCAGTGTATAGATCAATGTTTTCCCTTAGATGCCCATCAGAATATGATTAATACTGTCTTAGCCATCATCATGAATAGCCACTGTTGAGATAATTTATAAGAATAAAATCCATATTACAGTTCAGAAGGCTATGAAGTCCATCATGAAAGGACTGTATCTACTAGGGATGTTATTCTACCTGTATCTTGTCAGAAAGTACCATATGTTGAGAGAAAGGAAGAGACCAAACTCTCAGCCTCATACCTCTTTCTATGACATAAGTCCATTCACGTTGAGGAAGACCCCACCACCTAAACACTTCCCTGTATGCCCATCCCCCAACCTCATTGTATCTGGGATTAATTTCCAACACATGTTTTTGGGAAGATACATTCTAATCAGAGTACATATTTAACATTGATTTCCCACAAATTTCAGGCAGAAGATCTTCTCCTGTCACATCTTATTTCCTACTGACTTGACTCCAAACATGACTTACAATGACTTAAAAATTGTTTAACTATCATTGTGTATTACAAGTAATCATCAACTACTCAATCCAAGCCAAGGAAATAAAATAAAATAATGTTTCTTACATAGGAGAAACTATATTTTCCCAGCATTATACAAGTGACTATAAAGAGATCTTAAGATTAATTTTTCATCTAGAAAACAAATATATAATAATTATACAATCCCAGCTCTTATTTGCCTTTTCCTGCAGGATGTTACATCCAAAGTCTCTCCTGTACAAAAATCCTGATGATATAAGAGATAATTACCATTAATATCACAAACATAGTAAATTTTATCAGGAATCTTATTTAATTTAATGTGTTCTGCACACCTAAATTTAATATTTCCCCATGAATTCTCAGCTATTGAAGAGTTATATACTCATCTCTTGCCTAGGCTAGACTAGAACTTGGGAAAAGACAAACAAAATGCTTCTCAGGTTCTGGTCTCTCCTCTGTTAATAAATCATTTGGAAAAGTAAATGTCCAAATAGCACGTAAACAAAGACTTTTATCTCTCTCCAGCACTGCCACACCTGAAGAGCTGTTTGCCACCCAAGACGCCTTCGTGCCTAAGATCTTTCTGCTTGGGATATGGGTGGATATCTTCTCACATGACTGCACTATTTTTTTTTAATTTGTAGGTAAAAACCTGTAGATAATAAGTTTATTCTCTTCTGGTTTGAAGAGAATTGAAATATTATGTGTGGCCCACTAGTTTCTGAACTTCTTCTCAAGGATATTTTGAACTAAAAGAAGAGAACAAGAGACCAGAAAGACTACATCGTGTAATGTATATTCTTTCCTTTTGCTTCTCAGAGCAATAAGAGTGGCATGTCATTTCACTTTTATCCAGTCAATGAGTCAACATATACTTCTGCAGTATAGATTCTGAAATCGGAGCAACAGAAGAATCTGCCCTCATGAATCTTATTGCCTCAAAGCCATTAAAGAGGCATATCAGCGTAATGTCTCTCCTGACTACTGACCAGTGAATGATCTCAAGCTGCTAAGGTCAGTTGTGATCAAAGGGAGCAGGACCAGAGTAAGCACATTCATATTTTTTCATGCTATCATGGTCTTTTGCTTTTCAATTCTGATGCTGGAACACCTCTCTAGACACTACTAAAATAGCTAGTTGTAAGGCACTTATATTTTCTGTAACAGTACACAAATCATATTGAAATATCAGCTCATGATCAGGCTCTTCATTTCCAATTCTCTTATCAGCAAGGAGATTCTGCAAATGAACAAAAGTATAGAGAGTCACACAAAACACAAAGCTAACTATCAACAGAAGAGAAATACAAATTAACTTAATGACACATTATTTTCCTAGCAGGAGATGCTAGCTAATATGAAATTTTATGAGGTACCACAGCAACCATAAAGTACAAAGAATAAGAGAACTCCTGAACAATGTGGTATAAATTTAATACTACCTTTAAACATGAAAAAGAATTGTGTAGTATAATACCCATTAAGATCCTAAATTTGTTTAACTGGTTACCATTAATGTCCCATTGAAATGCAAGTGAAAATTAATATATCTGGCAGTAAAAAATATGACCACTAAAGAAAGTTCAAGCCTGACATTTTTATAGACTTGCCAGTCTCTTGAATTCAGAGTGTGAGACAGATGGTCACGTGGTGAATTGTTCTCCTCCATTAACGCTCTCTGCTGCTTCACTGATTTTTGATCTCCAAATGACTTTAGTCTCACTCAGAATGTACAGTCAATGAAAATTCCCAATTGTCTTCACAAAAGGTAAAATATCTTATAATACTTACAGCAGAAAATTATCTGAATTCTGCAAGCCTAAGTCAAATTAAAGCTTTAATAATTTTCTGGCTCCCTCATTGAAAACCTTTAAATTTTTATATACACGTTAGAGTATTTCTGAGTATAAAACAGTTGTTTATGATCATGATAGCTATATAAAATGTACCTATTTCACGATAAAATTATTTTAAAAAAAAACTCTCCAATCTTCATTTTGTACTAAATTCTTTTTGTATGTATTTGGTTATTCATTAAGATCGTATTCAACAAAGTTACTCATTTGTGTTAATTTAGTTCTTCACGTCATTCTATCTTTATGTGTACTAGTTTACTGGGGCTGCAATTATAAATTTCACTACACTACATGGCTTACTCAGGAGATGATGATTTTTTCACAGTTCTGTGGTGAAAGTACCAGGCTGAGCTGCTGATCAACTCCATTTCTAGAAAGGACTCTTCTCTTCACCTTCTTACTAGCCCTACAGGGTAGGAAGAGAGAGAGCCCTGGTGTTTCATCCCCTTCCTCTTGATATGATGATCCCAGTTTTGTCACACTGATGTTCTACTAAATGAGCTCACTTAACCTTTATTACCTACTTATAGACTGTCTCCAAATAGGCTCACCCTGCTGTCTGAGCTTCTGAGCATGATTTTGAGAGAAGAGGATTCACAGTTCAGTTCATAGCATTAAGATACTCATTTTTATCATCATAAAACAAGGGGACTGTTATCTGTAACACTTCATAATACTACGTAATTTTTTTCTAGTTTTCATTGCAAATGACAGTTAAAATGTAGATATTATATCAATACTATAGAATAAATGAATTTACATAATTTTGAAACCCAGTGGTAAATATGATTTTTAAATATCACAAATACAAATATTAAAATTATGTGGACAGTAGAAACAAAAAGCATGTTATAAAGCAAAAAGGTTGTAGTTTTTCATATAACCTCTCTTACAGTCAAACTACGGTTTATTATCATTTTTAAATGTGAATATTATTCACATATTGGCTTTTAAACCTGGAAACAACTTAGACACTTCCTGACAAGCATGAGTTTGGGTACATAAGTGCAAGCATTTGGGATAATTACTTAAGGATTTAAGTGGTTAACAACAGTCTGTGGGTCTCACTCACAACTGATTCGAAGCAAGCTGTACCTCCACGTAGAATAGTTGAGTTGAGAGTTGCTCATCTGAGTCAGGATCCTATGAGGAGACTTGTAGAAAGTCTTAATAGCCACACAGTAGGGGTGATACACTACACAGAGCTTTTCTGCCAGAAAGTGGAGCCCAGGCTTATCAAGAATTTTGATGCAAAAAACAAACTATGTGGTGAAGATGTAGGAAAAGTAGTGATGAGTGTGTGGAGGGAGTGTCAGTGCAGAGCCCCAAAGCAAGATTTCAGAATGTTTTTGGCAGAGGTGTGCAGTGAGGAATATATCCTCCCATAATATAGTTGTGACTTTTGTCCTCAGCTTCTGAGAGGTTCTCTTTCATCCTTTGGTAGTCCTCTTCCTTATGAGGGTGTGTTTGTTTTTCTTGGAGCCTCGGGCCACACCAGCGAGCCCAATAATATAATTTATGGCATCAGCTGAATTTCTAAACTGGTTGGAGACTGATATCAGCCACACAATCAATAATAAAATCTCTTGACTCCAGAGCCAGGCCACCCTGAAGCTCCATGTGCGAAACTTCACTGCATATCACCCTGAATGCCTCTTCCTGTGGTTAGTTCTCACAGTGTGAAAGAAGCTAGTGAAAGACTGCAACAAAGCATAGCTGTAAGTAGAATCATTTTGTGTGAATTAATAGTGAAGTATGGAAAACAAACTAGTCTTTAGGACCCTCAAGATTACAACTGTGTCAGTATTGAGGGTGAGCATATGGACTGTTTTCCAACATCACAGGAGAATAAAAGAAAATAGCCAGTTTGGTACACCTGTCAGGTATGTTGAACAAGACTAGTTCTGTGAAGGTTTTGATCTCTATGTGCAACCAGATTGCATGTCCTTTGCCAGGTCCTTGTGAAGCCCACTCATGCTATTTTTCCACAGATATCTCTACCTTGAATGTATCTCCTTCCTGCATGTGTCTAAGGAAGTACCTGAAAGAATCCTAATAGGACCATCATTATACTATAGGAAGCAAAGTATATTTTCAATTTAGTTTACTTGATTCATAGTTGTGCATGCAGTGTATGAAATTCAATGATTGGCAAGAGAGATTTGTCCTGGTCCACAAACTCTGGTGAGGAAGTATGAGATAAGGGGAAGAAAACCAGTGTAAGATAGCTGTGAACAACAGCAATAAAAATACTGCTGTGGTAATTTTGCTGTTTGGGTTTATTAAAAAAAAAAAGTCTTTCTAAGGTAGCTGGTAAGTTTTATAAGATGAGAAATAGCTTTTCCAAGATAGTACATACAATTCTCCTATTGCAATCCCTCTCAATGATTTGGGCATTTCTTTTTTACATGGACAATCTCACCAAAATGATTGCAATATGATTTGTTTCTTTTATGATTTTATTAACTTCCTCAAGAAAAACATTGCTGACATGATAAATGTATCCAGCTTGAGATATCTGGTAGTTATTGGCTTAATATGGTAGTGCTCAGAGATAACATTTATGTTTTACAAGGTCTTTTTAAATGTGTTTCCTCAAACCAGAGAAACCTTTCTCATGGTAACCCTGTAGGCAAGCCAAAGGATGCAGGTGGTGGGGTGAGGTAGTTGTTATTGTGGTAAAACTTTAGGTTGGTGTTTTATCCTGCCATTAGTGAATTGAGGCTGTAGAGTAAGTCTCATATGCTCTTCCGACTTTACCATATTATATATGACAGTAATGTGACCATGTGTCTTAGCTGCTTTTCTACCTGCTGAGATAAAACACCCTACACTCAAAGTTAGAAGAGAAAGATTTTCTTTAGCTCAAAGTTTATAGAAGTTAGTATTCTTAATCTGTTGCTCCACACCAGAGTGGCACAGCAGAGGAACATCACATGAGAGAAATAGTCCATGACATGAAAAAGGTGGCAAAGCAACAAGCGACAACCAGAATCCTTTCCATTCTTTATATCTTATCCAGGTTATTTAGGGTGGGAGCATTCACACTATTAATCCTATTGCCCTTGATCCTAGCATTGCATCATGAATCAGTCCCAGCACCACACACGCTAGATCCAATTCCCTCTGGATAAAATCCCACTTATGACTGCATGAGGCTTCAGGGGACATCTAGAAGCAAGCCTAACATCCTGTTTTCTGGTTTGACAATTTATACCCTGCTGCAACTTATTAATTATGTAATTAGTTAGTTCTTTATTTTTTTAGTTATTTCTTTATTTTTTTAATTAGTTAAACTCCCTGGTTTCTTTGCAGTGTTCCAGTTTGGATACCATCTAAGCAGATTTCATACTAAATTCTCAATTGATAGAAATTTGTTTACTGTTGTCCTAATGGTTCTGTAACAGACAGCACAGGTGATGCCTTTTTACTCAAGACACTGTAGCTCAGCCTCATTCTTTGGCTACACAGCACATGCTCCACTGCCTTGCTCAGGTAACATAACTGCAGAATTGTCACAGTGTCTGAGTCATTTCTTCTGAAAGATCTTAAGGCAAATATGTTCTGAGACAAGCAATACCATTTCCTGAGATGAGCACCGTATTTTTCTTCATTGTTTATTTGTTTCTATCTTCAAACCTTTATCCAGGATAAAACTGTGAATCCAAAGGCAGCAAAATGTACCTAACTAATTGTACAGGCAGACATTTCCCTCAACCCAGTGAAACTCGTTTTGAAACTCTCCATCCTGGAGACTTCAGTGAGCACATTCAGGTTTCAAACAAATCTGCCTTTGTGGATCATCAAAAGGTATTTCCTCTAATAAGTGAAGCTCTGCAGGCCCTGCAGCTGTATTGTTTACTTTATAGCAAGCACAAAGACAATTTATTTTTTTTCAAAAAAAACTATAATTAGATTAGTGTTCTCTTTACTGAAGCATCTGTGGGAAAATGAGAGTGTGTTTCTTTGAGAGAATGAGCAGTCACATTTATTTTTATTCATTCTGAACTTGTCCTCTGAGAGAGTGAATTTCATTTTACATTCTAATGCAACATGTAATATTCTAACTTTTTTGCAGATAAAGACTTGGTACCCTAAAAAGGAGGTTGGACTGAATTGAATCTCCTGATTCCAATTTTATGAACTGCATTAAAATCTCTCTAGGGTGTAGGATTATGTTTCTGTTGAAGAATGGCTGTATTAAGGTATGCATTTGCATATGTAAGCAAATATATCAGATGATTATCTATGACCTATCATTGACAAAGGGAATATCATACCATGGAATAATATTGTACTTCTATTATGACTTTCTATATCTTCACTAAAAAGTTTTGGAAATGCTATTTTAAAAAGTCAAAAAGGGACTTTTTCAATGTTGAAGACCAGTTCATCAAAATGAACTACAAATATCTACAGGGGCCAGGGATTTAGCTCAGTGGTTCTGGCGCCTGTCTTACAAGCGCAGGGACCCGGGTTCGATCCCCGGTTACCACATACCATACTGGGCATGGAGACTCACGCCCAGCAGCAACCAGTACCACATGCCACAGTGCCGGGCATGGTGGCTCACGCCTGTAATCCTAGCACTCGGGAGGCAGAGGCAGGAGGATTGCTGTGATGTGAGTTTGAGGCTGAGCTCAGGGCCAGCCTGAACCACAAAGCGAGACCCTGTCTCAAAAAAACCTAAAAAAAAAAAAAAAATTATATCTACAGAGTGGTTCCTTAGAACAGCCTAGACAAAGATGAAGTCACTCAGGAAATAAGTCATTACATATTGACCAAACACATTTCTTTCATGTTTGCATAGCAGGGTAATGAAAATATTTTCCTTTCTCTACGTCTGTCTAATCTTAGAGTATGAAAAAAACTTAGTGTAGGTACTATACATTTAACAAGAAACAAAATTATTGTCCTATTTTGCACAATAAAACTACCAAGAGTGGTTGATAGCATTTTATTATTACCCATGATGAACTCAGATGGGTGCTTTTTCCTTGTACCTCTCAAAGAGCAAGAGTCACACGGTCACTGAGGCTGCAGCCAGTTGGGGACTCAGTTGGGGGAGGTAACACTGAAATGGTGCAGAGAGCAAGGAACTGGTCAGCTCCTCTCTCTACCTGTGCACTCCTCTCTTCCTCTCTTCTTTCCTTCCAGGCCCGTGGAAGCTGGTTCATTTGAGGTTTGTCACAGGGTGTTACCTCAGAGTGACAGGCCTCTCATGTGAGAGCTAGATTCCCCTAGGGCCAGTATTCTAAAGGACCAAGAAAGAAGCTGTGTGGCTTCTGTCTGAATCTCAAGTCATTCTGCTGCTTTCTTTTATCCAGAGTCAATGTGGAGAGACCTACTCAGGAGAGTGACTGACAGGAAGCCTGAGCCATTCAGAAGTGAAGAATGGAGACGTGCTACTGAAAATGATGAATGAAAAGTTTTGTCATGATATAAAATAAGACTGCTATCAACTCCACAAACCTATACATTTATTTAACAGATCATTTCAGTATATTTCTATCTACATTAATTGACTCAAATAAATATAGTCATGTTTGTTCTTTTCAGCTGTATTATTTTTATTTCAAATATAGTATGAAACTACTTCTGTATCTCTTTGTAAAATATAATTTTATTTCTATAACTTATGAGTTAAATAGTCAGATATTACATAGCCTCTGATAGAAAAATATTAATTTCAGGTATGTAATTTATCTCTTTCATGAAAAATTTTTATAATCAATCATCCAAGCTATAATATGAAGTCTTACAAAAATAATTTTTTGAGAAAATATGCCTATAATTCTGTTAAGATCTAACAAAGGAATCTCAATTTCTTAGCAATAGAATCTAGCATTTTTAGCTATGGTTGTTAATATTCACAACAATAAAAGAAGATAAATGTTTTCCAAATCACATTTTAGATATTAGAATATAAATAATCTTCTTTTTATTAAAATATATCAATTCTACAAATATATTAATTATAAACACATCAATGATATTTTATCAAAGTGTTACCTAATATTTTGCATGTTACAATATATAAATTACACATATTTCCTTCAATATGATATGTCCTTATTCACATGTAGTGTGAACTGGTCATATTCAGTGTACCTTTTCACGCATTTGCCCCATGCACCCTTCTCTTTTCTGCAATAGTTACTATAGAATATCTATTTGTACTAAGTTCTTATTCAAATTTAATCTCTTCATATACTTAAAAGCATAAAAATCTAAAAAATATTATTTTTAATTTCTCATGAATCCACTAAAAGGTTTGTCTATATAAAAAGTAAGTATTCTAATGAACAGTTATAATTTTTAGAAAAAGAATGGTATACTTAACAATACATAAGTTTTTGAAAGCTTTTTTTGGTTTTATCTCTTCTGAAACATTGTCTTTTTGTTTTGATCAATAGGTTTAAAATGTGGTCAATCACTGTTTTATTGTAATATCATCCCATAACATCTTACATCTTACATCTTACTGAAGATTTCCTTTCAAATAAAAAGATAAAAAACTAAAAACAGGGCCGGGGAGTTAGCTCAGTGGTTCCGGCGCCTGTCTTGCAAGTGCAAGGGCCCGGGTTCGATTCCCCGGTAACCACATACCATACTGGGCATGGAGACTCACGCCCAGCAGCAACCAGTACCACATACCACAGTGCCGGGCGTGGTGGCTCATGCCTGTAATCCCAGCACTCGGGAGGCAGAGACAGGAGGATTGCTGTGATGTGAGTTTGAGGCTGAGCTCAGAGCCAGTCTGAACCACAAAGCGAAACCCTGTCTCAAAAAAAAAACTAAAAACAGGTTTAAAATACTACATGTCAGAGTCTATATTTTTCTCCAAACTATGTCTACTAGAAAATAATTCCAATTAAGATTTATTGTCTTAAAAAAGATGTTATGAACAAAAGTTCATTTAAAGTATTGTTTGTAATATCATTATGCAATATATCAATTTCAAAATATATTATTTACTAAAGCATCATATGCAAAGGTAAATAGAAAGAACTAAGTAGTGAAATAAGAATATTTTTAAAAGAAAAAGAGAATGACAATTAAAATCTAAGTTTAGATTTTTCCATACAGAACTGTTTTAACCAGTTGTGTGAGTAAATATATTTTCTTTTTCACACAAAATTATTTCTATGAAGTTCTAATATAAAAGTAAAAGAAAATCCTTCTTAACCAATGTAATGCACTAAAAAAAAAAGTGCTGCAAAAAAGTGGAATCACAATTCATGAGGCAATTTTTAGCTGAAAGTCAATCACTGTGTCCTATATAAGATGTATCAAGCTAGGCAATAATATCCCTTTATTTTGTATTCTGTGCTTCTATAACCATATTCCAGGATCTTGTTAACTTGTTTTGAAAGCTAATTTATACTGAGTGATAGCCTCAATGAATTTCTATCTAAAATAAGGCCCCATATGTGGATGTACATATGAGATAACAATTCCATTTACTAAAACTTTTCCCTGTGTTCTATTCTTGATGAATCTGTAACAGTCTCTGAACCTTCTCTGCAATCAGTAACATTTATAGTTCACTTATAATTTTTTCTTCTTTCTTCTTTTATTCGCCTCCTTCTTCCTAGTCCTCTCATCCTTCTCGTCTTCCTCATTCTCGTCCTCCTCCTCCATTTCTTCTTCTTCTTTTGCTTCTTCTTATTTGTTCCCTTCTTCTTCCCTCCCCTCCTCCTCCTTCTCTTCCTGTCTTACTCCTTTTTCTTCTTTTTTCTTCCTCCTCCAACTTTTTTCTGAGACTCACTAAGTTGTTGAAGACCTCTTGTACACCCTTGCTCATCTTCTCAGGTCCATAAACTTCATGAACAAACTGGGCAGGGATTCTTCTAAACCCCACTCATAGTGACAGCCAAAATCTCACACCAAGCAAAGTAGAATTTTTTAAGACCTGAAATTGTTATAATCCTTCCAAAACTGTCACAAAAATATTTCTGTTTTATCAGTTTCCTACACTACCTGAAAAACAGTGTATCATAAAAACTGTTTCTTGAAAATCACAGTAATTGCTTGGTCCATAAGTTGGAAGAGCACTCTAGTATTGAGTAGCGGATGTATTACTTTGACATTGGGATGGAAGTCATTTGTGAATTAAGAGTGACATGGTCAATGTCAAGCAGCTAAAGAATGTTGAATATGATATCTTTCTCCAAATGATTCTCTCTCTCTCTCTCTCTCTTCTCTTCCCTCTCTTCTTCCTCTCCCCACCCTCTTCGCCCCTCCTTCTGCCTCTCTCTCTCTCTGTCCCTCTCCCTCCCCCTTTCTCCCCTCAATTAAAGTGATGGAAATATCATTTCTGGATAATTGCCCATGTAACCCAGGCTTTGAAGTTACTCTTCCACACAACAGGTAGAGAGCCCGTGGCCATGTCTTTGAGGGCTCTTGGGTTCTCTGCACAGTAAATCAAACAAGACTTTAGTTTCATATCACTGTAAAAATTGCCACCAAACAACAGTAAATCCGCCCTTTGATGCTTTCAAGCCTGGGGTCATTTTTTTTTTCTCTCCTGGTGTAATTTCACTCTAGTTTTCTCTTCCTGTATAGTGCTGTCTCATCATCTTAAAAACCTGTTTGAGTAAATAAGCACCTTCATCAGTAATTTCTCTGAGTGTTGCTGGGAATTCTCAGGCAGCTCCAGCATCTGCACCTCAAGCCTCACCACTTATTTTGCATTGTAAACATTGGCTCTGAACTTGCATCTATTAAGCCATCTATGGCTGGCAGTAAAAGATACACACTCTTCATGCCAGTTTTTCTTCAAGTCATCAGGAAACTGTCAGCTCTTTCTCAGGTAAGCACTGAGCAGAGTGGAAGTCAGTGCGATGCTGGTCCTGTATCCACACACAGAGATGTTCTTCATCTTCTCTCTGCTTTTCCCATGTGTTTTGGATATTACTGTAGACTTCATTGGCACAGAAGACTTCCAATGTGCCATAATCTTGTCCTTTTCTTCATAACTCTGCCTATGTTTTGAATGGTTTGTGTTATAAGAATAAGCAGTACCTAGTATCTTTTCACTTTGGTCTAATCTCTCAATTTTTTTCCCTTTTTGTTTCCACGGTCATTGCTTGTGCTTCCTACCATCACTCTCCACATTTCACTGTTTTCCTTCTTGCTTCTGAAACTCCTGGGTTCCGACTAAGCATGAACTACTGTGCACTGTTTGTATACAATGAGCAACCAGCAGCACAGCTGGGACAATGTCTGGTAGACACGTGAGCTACTTCTGCCATTTGTTTGCAACCTTAAAGGTTTGTAGTGTTAGACCCATTCATATCTGTGAAAGTTCACAACTCCATCATTCTAAGTATATTTTAACCTAGTCTGTTCTATTAGAGTATGAAATTATTTTTAAGTATCTTGGTTCCTGGTTAATATAATTCCTTACAAATGGAAAATACTAAATAAATGCTGAGAAAATAACTATATTTTAAAATAAAATAATTCTACAGTAAACTTAATTTTACAGTGAGTGAAGTCCTCTAGATCATATAAAGCTGGATTCTAATCTAGCTTGCATGGATCTGAATCCAACATTCATGTTCCATGCATGTCCTTGGATAATTAACTGTAGATGAAATATATTAGGAAAAATAATTATGTCATGCATACACAGATTTTCCTTTCAGTCATGATTTCTTGTTGCAGCTACTTGTGTGGCATTTAAATTATAGTAGGTATTATGGTTTTAACATCTACAGGAGGATGTGCACAGATGATAGGAAAATACTATGTATAGTATAGAAAGGACTTGAGCAGTCATGGAATTTAAGATCTGGACAGTGTCTTGGAACCCATACCCTGAGCACAATGGAAGAAAGGCTCTAACTAGCTTCTCAGAGAGTTATTTTTTATTTATCTAGGATTTCATGTTTATCTTCATATTATTTTTTCCTAGTTATTGATAGTTATGGTTTATATGAAAATCATCTTACTATAGAAATGAAATATGCGGGGCTGGGGATTTGGCTCAGTGGTTCTGGCACCTGTCTTGCAAGCGCAAGGACCCGGGTTCAAAACCCAGTTAACCACATACCATACTGGGTGTGGAGACTCACGCCCAGCAGCAACCAGTACCACATACCACAGTGCCAGGCATGGTGGCTCATGCCTGTAATCCCAGCATTAGGGAGGCAGAGGCAGGAGGATTGCTGTGATGTGAGTTTGAGGTTCAGCTCAGGGCCAGCATGAACTACAAAGTGAGACCCTGTCTCAAAATACCTAAAAAAAAAAAAAAAAGAAAAGAAAAAAAGAAATGAAATATGCATATCAAAGACAATGGACATGCCAAGAAGAGATCAAATGATGAGACAAAAGCTAGAATCTTGGAAGGATTACTAAACCTGTTCTTGCTACTACAGTTCTTTCACAAAAGTTACCGAGGGACCCAGGAGACTGCATTAATATCTCCCAAGGGTGATACAAGCTGACCTAGTCACATCCCAACAATATCAAGCCTTGAATGTTCTACTCTCTCCCAGCATAGCCACATCAAGGAAGAAACTTCTATCACAAGAACCCTTCAGGGATAAACAAACTGAAATGCTATAAAGTCATATCAGTGTTGCTATCTGTTAGCTCCATACCTGGGAGAAAGAATGCTACACAGACAGTCCAGACTGCCCCTAGTCAATACTACCACTTTATCCAGTCACATATCTGGGCTGTCAACTAACTCTTCTTCAAAATTAAGCATAAAAAACAGATTTCCCATTGCCCCTGAGGATTTCCTTTCTGAATGGCCTCATGACATGAGTCTGTAGATTTTTTTCTATTTATGATTTATCCAACTTTTCTCTATCTTACAACTCCTTTAATGTTCCAGAAAATTTTAGTGTGACTCTAGGCCAAAATAAATACCTATTACTAATGTTTGGAAATAATTATATCTAAGCAATTTAGTAAATTTTTATACACTACTGGCAGTCGGGTAGCTGTTTTTTTTTTATTAAATACATATGCATTGAAAACATTATTTCATTCTTATATTGCAATTATCAGTGGGACATATGGTGCTACTAGGTACTGCACAGCTTCTCAAATATTGGAATTAGATTGGATTCTATCACTTTTATTTTCTCTCACAGAATTGAATTTCACATTATTTGCTCCTATTACAACAAAAACATACATCAGCCACTGCAACTCAGTCTAACGAGAAGACTGTTGCGTATAACTAAAGTTAGCAGTGCTGTGCCAAGCTCAATGTTTGAATATTGCTATTCATCTTGACATTGAAGATTTCTCTATTTCACCTAGCGTATACAACATCCCGTGGTACCTTCTAGGTCAAAGGTGTTCCAGGGCCAGGGATTTAGTTCAGAGGTTCTAGCATCTGCCTTGCAAGCAAAAGGTCGTAAATTCAATCCCCCAGTAACCACATACCACAATGCCAGGCACTGTTACTCACACCCACCAGTAATCAGTACCATATACCACAGTGCTGAGCGTGGTGGCTCACATCTGTAATCCTAACACTCAGGAGGCAGAGGCAGGAGGATTGCTGTGAGTTCAGGAATTGCCTGAGCTACATAGTGAGCTCAGAGCCAGCCTGAGCTACCAAAGTGAAACCCTGTCTCAAAATAAATAAATTAAATTAAATTAAATTAAAATATCATGCTGTAGCTTTCCCTGGGGCAGTGTATATGAACTTTGGGCTTCTTTGTTATTATCTTAGCTTTCTTTTTTTTTTTTTAAATCTTTATTGGTACATTAAATATACACATCATGATTGCACTCCATAATGGGGATTTGTACCAGTATAAGACACAATTTAATTCTCATTTTTTCCCATAGCCCTGCCCACCCTACCACCCCCCCCATGTTTATAGCAGCCCAGTTTGTGATTGCTACATCTTGGAAACAACCCAAGTGTCCATCAACTGGAGACTGGATAAAAAAGCTGTGGTTCTTCTACAGAATGGAGTATCTTAGCTTTCTTTTATCTTCTCTTCCCTCAACACCCCTCCTCTTTGTCTGCCCCCTTGTGGTGACCCACCTATTCCACTACTGTGCCCAGCTTACTTTCTCCTCTACATGTAATTCTTCAATGTATTATTGCTTTTGTTCTTTTTGTTCTTTTGGGGATTTGAGACAGGGTCTCACTATATAGTTCAAATTGAACTCACTAGGTAGCTAGGCCTGGCCTTCAACTCGTGGTGATTATACTGCCTCATCCTGCCTAGTGTTGGGATAAAAAGCATGCAGTATCATGTCCAGCTCTCTTTAATCTATTCTTAACATAGCCCTAGTGATTTTAGAATACATTTTTCCCTTTAACAGAAAAACTCACTAACACCACTGAAAAATGTTTGCTTTCTTTTGGTTTACAGCATCTGTTTTATCATGTCAAAATTACATGTAGGCTATGTAAATCTGAATCAACCTGAGTACATAATGCCAGGTTTAGTCAAAGTATCTCTGGACAGAGCTACAGTGTCTAAGTAGAACAAGTAAACAAGTAAAGTGGAGGTGACTTTTGAGAGTGACTTGAGAGTGATATTCTTAAGCTCTTTTTCTTTCTATTCTCTAGTCCACTAACCTTTGGTTAGATTTTAAGTTGTTGTTAATTCCTCTGATTGTATAAGCTGTTCCCTTCTTAGGAAAAAACTATTTCAATTACTTACTTTTCAAAGAATGCCTCTGTGTCAGTATTTATTTTCAAAATAAACTTAAAGATTTGGGTTTTTTGGGGTTTTTTTGTTTTTTTGTTTGTTTTTAGGTTTTTTTGAGACAGGGTCTCACTTTGTGGTTCAGGCTGACCCTGAGCTCAGCCTCCAACTCACACCAGAGCAATCCTCCTGCCTCTGCCTCCCGAGTGCTGGGATGACAGGCGTGAGCCACCACGCCCGGCACCGTGGTATGTGGTACTGGTTGCTGCTGGGCATGTCTCCACGCCCAGTTATGGTATATGGTTAACCGGGGATCGAACTCGGGTCCTTGCACGTGCAAGACAGGTGCCAGAACCACTGAGCTAACTCCCCGGCCCTTAAAGATTTGTTTATATCCTTCTCTCAGCTCAAAAATGATCATAGCTTTCTTTATGAAGAACATAGATATTTCTTTTCAGAACTTTTACCTCTAAATATTTAAAACGTATTGTTATTAAAATGTTTTAACCTTATTATAGGTAGGTACAAAATATTTGTATTTATGCATCTGCATTGACAACCTGAGTTTTCTAGGTGTGTAATCACATCTTTTTAAATACTGATATTTAATTTTCATTTAAATGTGCATTATTCTTTGTTCCTCTTTTACGTGCTGCTTCTGTAAAGAAATTTCAGAAATGAGATAAGACTTTTGCCTTGAGTTCCAGCTTGTGTTCAAGTTTCAGTCCCATCAGCTGTGTGACTTTGGGCAGCTTATTTTATCTCTCCAGGACTCAGTTCTCTGACCTATAAAATAAGAAAAGTATTCTGGATTGTTGTTTGAGTTAAATGAGTTCACATATGTAAAATGCCTAGAATATAATATGACTCACTCGAGTGCTTGATGATTTTTAGTTTTCCGTGTGTTGGATTAAAGCTTATTGCATAAAGATAAATTTTTTAATTTGAATTATTTAGTGGCACATTTTACATACACATCACGATCACACTCAATATTGAAAATTTGTACCAGTATATGACATGAGTTAATTCTCATTTTTACCCACTCCCCTACCCACCCTACAACTTCCTGCCCTTATATATCTATGCTTTATTTTTAACGTCATACTAAGTAATTATTGAATTTAGTAGCTACATGTTGTTTAGAGTTCTGTTGTCTTTGTTGGTGCTATCATTCTAGCACTTGCTTTCTGAAGTTTCATAGGTTTTAATAGAAAAGCTTTGTTAGTTTCATAAGACAGTTACTAATTTGATATCACTTTCTATCTTCTGGGTAAATCTGTAGTATAGTAATTATTTCAAATATGAGACAATTTACAAGTCAAGCAATTTACTCTAGAAATATTTTTCAAATATGAGCTACATAAAATTTTGTTAATCAAACTTGTATGTAACTTCTTAAGTTAATCTTATTTTGTATATTTCAAAATAAGTCATCTCATATTTTATTACATGAGAGCTATGTATATTTTAGACCTATTTATTAATTTTTATATTTGTTATTACACAATTTAAAATAAATTTAATTTATCCTGTTCATTCCCCCTGGAGGGGGGGAGGAGGGTACTAGCCTTCTACTTTTAGCTCCAAGAATGACTTCAAAGACATCACTCAGAAAGTGTCTTCTGTTCCCTGTACAGTGGGAAAAACATTTCCTTGGGCTGGGGATTTAGCTCATTGGTTCCAGCACCTGTCTTGCAGGTGCAAGGGCCCAGGTTCAATCCCCAGTAACCACATAAAATATTGGATGTAGAGACTCACCCCAGCAGCAACCAGTACCACATACCACAGTGCCAGCCATGGTGGCTCATGCCTGTAATCCCAGCACTCGGGAGGCAGAGGCAGGAGGATTGCTGTGATGTGAGTTGGAAGCTGAGCTCAGGGCCAGCCTGAACTACAAAGCAAAACCCTGTCTCAAAAAAAGAAAAAAAAAAAAAAAAAAGAAAATCCTTAATGTCTATTTTAAACCTAGTACATCTCCAAAGTCAGTAGCTGCTTTATAAACATAGAAAGGTCTACAAATAGGTAGGAATATATTGGGGAAATACTGTTTTCCTTCTGTTGTAAATGCTGAGAATTTATTTCTCATGCCTAGAAGAAAGTCATGTGGTACGGAGCCAGCTGTGTCCATTTAAAAGAAGCCTCTCAGAGCGGCATCTTGACAAAGTCGAGATAGAACAGGGCCCTGAGTGTCTACACCGGCAGTGGGTTGTCAGCATAGACTGCTGACAAATATATTCTCATTTATCTCTAAGGAAAAATGTATATTTTCATTTATCTTTGAGGAAAAAAATTTGTCATATTCATAGATAAGTTTTCTTCTATTAGTTAAAAGAATTATAGAAGAGACACTTTAAATAATCACAAAATATGCAATATTTATAAAAATTTATAAAATCTTACCAAAAATCCATCTAATTAAAGAATAATCTGGCATCCTTTCTTTCACTTTCTTCCTGAATTTTATAATTCCTAACTGACTTACAATTGCAATGAATACATAAGTGACCTGACATGAATATTGATTGATACTTCATCTATGTTAATGAATAGGACAACAAATACATGTGTTAAACTTTGCTCCATAATTACATGAATGAATATTTTGTAGACTGCATGATAGATTCTAAATACAGCCAAACAAGTGTCCGTTTGTGTGTGTGTGTGTGTGTGTGTGTGTGTGTGTGTGTGTGTGTGATGCACAGAATAATGGCTAAAAATACAATAAAGATATTTTGATCTACAAAGAATTTTTTTAAATATTGTGAATGATTACATTTTTAAAAATCATTCTAGTAAATGATACTTTGCCATTAATGCTCCTGAAAATATTTCCCTTCACTTTGAACACAATTATTCTATCATTCTTCCCACTTTCTGGGGTAATTCTGCAAAATATTTTTTGTATCTTTATGAAGTATGATAAAAAATATGGTGATTAATGCTAGCAAATATCATTGAACAGAAAGACATGCTTGTAAAAATATTTTGGTGTGGATATGAATGAAGATTCATCATATCAATAAATCTGGTGCTGTGAAACTTCTGGCTCTTCCCCCAAATTAAAATGACCATAAACAACAAGTGTCTTGAATCAGTGCAGGACACTGAATTACCGCCATAACACCACAACTGGAGACACTCACAAAAGAAGACTTTCAACCAGAACTGCTTCCAAAACGTATGAGAAAGATGAGGGAAGGTTTCTGAGAAGAAAACAGCGACATGTTTTACTTGTGATAATTTTCTTAAGTACTAGATTGATCAGCTTTCCTTTCACTGGGACCAAATACCTGACACTCACAATTTAACCACTTCCCAGTCCAGTTATTTAATACAAAATAACCACATATTATGTATGTTTATTAGTGTTTATAATAAAGCAGGAAATATTTGAAGAACAATTTTATCAAATGCATTCAACATAAAGTTGACTGATTTAAATGACACTGCATAAGCAAGAGCTGAGAGAGTCAGTTCACACACATACTGTCTGTGTGAAGCTTGGGGAAACTGTGAAGTGGTGAAAGGTGGGTTAACTGGCTCATGTTTTCAGTTTGTGATCATCTCGAAGCATAGAGATCACAGTAGAAAGGCATGGCCGTGTGAGGCCTTTTAGGTCATCACAGAGAGGGGTGGAGCAGGAGAAGCTAGCCTGAAATTTGCAGTGGTGATACTCCTTCCTCAGCCTCCCCAGCAAAGGATTTATAGGGGGCACCACCATGAGGGACTCTTACGTTAACATTACCTAATAGCTATCTAAAAATGTAATTTGGCTTTGGAGTTAACAATGTTTGGCTCTACTTTCCTTACCATTCTTCAAGATTGATTTTATTTTTGACCTTTTAAAATTTATCTGAGATTTCCTAGTTCATAGTTTTACTTCTTTTAGTTTTCCATTCGTCAAAAAAAGGCTAAAGTTCTCAGGAAAGCTCACATTCTTCACAAAGTAGAATTCTATTGTCTCCTCTCTATAGCTTCAATATTGTTTTTTTTCAAAAAGAGTGGTCTTACAGAACACTTATAAATACAAATTATGGACAAGTTGTTGAAATCTAGTAGATTTTAAACTAACATACCAAGCAAGTAGATTCAGGTCAATTCATTAGATCTAAACTTTATGCTTTTTAGGTGCCAGAAATGTAGCTCAGTGACACCACACGTGTCTCTCAAGTGCAAGGTCCTGAGTTCGATCCCCAGTACTAAAAAAAAAAAAAAAAAAAGAGGACAAACAATCCTTATGATTTTAATACCAAAGTCAATATGCAAGATATATTGTGAATAGGGCAAAAGGTATTTTTTTTAAATTCTACCAAATTTAAGGAGGGCAGTGCTATGTAGGTGTTTAATTCAGATATAATGAACATGGATCGGAACCTTCTTTTTGTCACTAGATTTCTAAAAGTGAGAAGCCCTTTGGAGAAGTCTATGCCAGAAGAACACGGCACAGGGAGACTGACAGGCAAGAGATGCATAAAACTCCTTCCTGGTTTTCAAAGACCTTAAACTACACATAACAGCACCACATGCTTCTTTTCCTTCTACATGGAGCAGCATGAAGTAGAGAGGAAAGGAAGAATTCCAACGGCTGCACAGGATTATGAAACTAAACAACGAAACTTCAAAATAGAATACGTTTTGTTTTGTTTTATTTTGTTGTATTGTGTTTTGTGTTTTTTATGATTTCTCAAAGGGCAAGAGGGTCTAATTTCTCTTTCTATGGAACTTTATTTTATACCAGGAAAGGTTAGATAAGAAAATCATGACCTTGAGGAAAACGCAGTTTCCTTTAAGGAGACAATTCACATTAGACTGGACCGAGTGGGGCTGCCACAGAGACGAGGGTTCTCATCCAGGCAGCACAGACCTGGGTGAACAAGATCTGTCTCCACTCCCCACTCCACTTGGTGGTTCAGTCTAAGGAATTGGCCGTGTTAAATATGTCTTCTCACCTGAGTCAGAAAAGAGAATGATCAGCATTCTGGTTGAAATCACTCCATCATCTACGAACTCAAACAAGGGGAAGGAGAAGGAGTTGCAGCCCCGTTCTCAGTTTACTTAGCATATGCTTGTAAGAAAATCTGCAGATATTAGATAAAATTTAATAAATACTAGTCTACGGGTAGTAATAGAAAAAGAGTATGAAGTTCTCAAGTATTCATAATGTATATTTAAAGTATTATGAGAAAGATTCATGGAATAAATATAGCAACTAAGGAAAAAGTAAAACAAATTTGTACAAGTGACTAGTCCAAGACTTTCTGATAATCGACCATTTAGAATTTTAGGAAATTCACATTTCTGTGGAAACCTAACAAAACATGTCTTTTCAGTTTTTTTTTTTTTATTTGCTTACTCAATGCATTCTTTCGTATTTAATGTATAATTGTATTTATTCTTGCACATTTCTTTCAGTCTCATTCTTCCCTTGCATGTTTTAGACTCTTCTCTATAGGTCCTTTCTAGTAGGCAAAAACAATTTATCTATATTCTAAAGACAAGGAATATTTTCTTCTTTTCTCTCAAAATAGATAGAAAGACAGAAGTCACTGTTTCTGGGATTGTGTCATCAAGAAAGGAGGATACAAGTGACATAGATAAGAGAAAAGTTCATAGATTAGGTGGATATATGTGAGAACTATATGACACATAACCTTTTCAAATTAAGCACAGTAGATGAACCAAGGAAGCATTCAAACACAGAAGTCAAGAAATAACTGATCATCAGGATGACAATTACTTTTGCTGTACATGCAAAAGTTTACCAAACAAAATGAGTAATTGTTTTCCCTTCAAAACTTATCATTCACCTTTCATTCTGTATTGAGAACCAGTTGTGATATCACAACTCATTCTTCCTTCTCCAGAAGAGCCTTCCCAACTCCCCTTCTCTGTGTGGAGTGACAGAGCAGGCTTCTAGAGAAGGAAGCGCTGGCTGTGCTACTTCCTCAGGCCAAGAGAGGCGCTGTTCTTGGGACAGGTGCGGGCTGCAATGCAAACAATATTCAGGTTTTATGCAAAAGCAGTAGATGTTTCTATTGATGTTAACAGGAGCAGAGATTTATGGATTGGATAACTTTGGTCAAAGAAGATAGGTTTTATGATAGACAAAATTATGGCACTATTAAATCCATAACTGTTCTTGACTTATTTTGAGAAGGTAGTGAGATCATGAACTAACAGCCAGTGCAATAACTCCCTTCAGGAACCACTCAGTCCTCTGAGGCTGTCCCTTTTAACTCTTTTATATTCAAATTATAGATGATAGAGGACAATCTCACAAGATAAATTTTTTCATATTTTGAAAGACACTGAAATGCAAATTGTTCTGGGTTTAGATTTTTGCAGAAGTCAATTTTAATAAAGAATTTAAGAACTCAAAATGTACTGAGTCTTGAAGCTGTCTTACACTTCAGTAATTTCAAATACATAATACTGCAAGCTTATTTAAAATACCATTTGAAAGTTTAATTAGCTATAATTGTTATATGTTTTTAGATTTTTAAATTTTGAATAAAATAGCTTTAATTTTAAATCTTATTTTAATATTAGTCATCTTCAACTGCAAGACAAAGCTAACAGTTAATGTAAAAATTTAATTTAAATTATAAAAACCAACAACTGTTTATTAAATGTAAATGATTATGCTTTCATGCCAAATTTTATATTGATTTTAGCACTTATATGCCTGAAATTATTACACCTGATTTTACGCCAAAACTTCTGGAACAATATATTTAAGATGTGTAGAACCTGTCCTAAATTTTACTGAAGTCAAAACATTTAATTTTTTCTCAATTTTTTATATTCCTAACATTCTTTGCAATAGTTACAGAAAAAAGCTTTCTGTTTTTTGTGAATTCCAAAAATTGAATGTTTATGAGTGGCTAAAAATCTACCAAGCTGACAGTAGAAGAGTGAAATCAGTAAAGAGATATTTGGAGAGTTAGAAAACAACGTCAGAAGTGCTCCCGGTGAGCCTAAAGGTGGGGGAGTAAAAATAACCAGCACGAGTCTGCTGGTGGAGGTGCGGCCAGGAAAAATCATTAGAAAATAACAGAAAACAGAACATACACCGAAACCTAACAGTCCTCTGTGTTATGCCAGGAGAATGTAATGTTGATTGAAACATCAGTACAGTTTGCCTGGGGTGTGATTAAGTCCACGTCTCTACATTTAAACTTCCTCAAAAAGGAACACAAACTCTTATCTTCTTCTCCTAATGTAACAAGTGCTGCTTGCAGTTTTGAAAAACAAATAAGATTGGAAAGTCTGGTATTTCACCAAGCTGACATGGCCATCCAATATCTATACAGAGCTTGATGTTTTGCAACAATTTCTCATAGAAGCAAGTTTTAACAAGGTTTAAGGTGTGCATATAATATATTCATATATTCATATTCTACAAGTGATGTAATGCAACTATACAATATGGGCCCCAAAAGGCAATTGGTCTTCACTAATGACATAGTTATTAAGTGTCTTAAATTTAACAATTAAATATCAAGAGAAATATTTTTCATGATATACTTTAAAATATCTTGAAAAATTTAGGCCTTCATTGATGCATTTTGTGAATATTTACAATGCTTAAATTTTAAATCTATTTTTATATTTATATATTCCTCCTTTAAAAATGAATGTACACTCATTTTTTCTAATATTTTTCATTTATTGAGTTTACTGGTACATTTTAGATTTATGTTATTATCACACTGTACATTAAATATTTGTGCCAGTACATGATATATCTCAATTCTCATTTTTTTTTCATTCTCCCACCCACCCTACCCTCCAGCCTCCTGTATAACAAGCTTTGTTACAGTTTTTTTTGTTTTGTTTTTACCATCAAATATTTTCTTTCCCTTCTTTAAATTTCTTTTAAATTTTAACATGCATATAAAAATTTTAGAGAATATGTTAAATTCAGAAAAGATTATCATACAAGCTCTTATTGTATCAAGCATATGCTATGTGCAAAGTCATCTGAAATGTTGAAAAATG
Source organism: Petromus typicus (assembly GCA_004026965.1). Lineage (NCBI taxonomy): Eukaryota > Metazoa > Chordata > Mammalia > Rodentia > Petromuridae > Petromus > Petromus typicus. The sequence goes on along the minus strand of PVIR01003680.1, from coordinate 22,523 downwards.
GCCATACCAAATACAGTCTGTCCGTGACAGGTTCTCTTCTCAAACTATCACAATCCTGATATTGACATTTCCAGGGCAAATTCTTTTACTCAGGAAATTCTCAGTTTTATTCATTGCTTGGCATGAAAAACTGGCATATCCTTGATTTTATTTTGATAGATAGCATCTCATAATGAACAATCCTATGATTTCTAGGAATATCATACCACAATGGACACATACATGAATTAAAGTACTGAAACAAAGTAAATTATTGACTTTTAAAGTGACAATTATTCACTTTTATTTTTAAATAAGTCAGCTAAGAATTACATCAAGTCTAGAATTATACTAGGTACTATGGGACATAGAAAGTTCTGGAACACACAGGCATGGTTAACTGGAAACAGAGTCTGTTATATAAAATGTTATCCCTTTTTTTTCAGCTAGTCTATTCTGGTGAGTTACTATGATTAAAACTATTTCAATTAAGAATTTATTTGATTATATTTGAAACAAGAAATTAAAAGATTTGCAAAAAGACTAGAAATGTTATTTCTGGGCAAGTTTGTTTATGAACAATTGGATACGTGTTAGTATTTTATCATCAATTCCTAACAGACTTCATAGACAAAACCACACCAAAATATCCAGTGTTTCATATTAATATACTGTGGCTTTTTTTCATTATTTTTGCTTCTTATACTCTCAAATTATATAAAAAATATATATTTATATTAGAAAAAGAGATCATACATGCCACTAAAAATATCAAAAAAAAATCTATGTTAGTTTTCTAGGCCACTATAACAAAGTACCACAGATTAAGTAGACTAAACAATAGAAGATTTTCTCACAGTTCTGGAGTATGAAAGCTTGAATCAAGGTCTCAACAGACTGGTTTTCTCTGAAGCTTCTCTCTTTTATTTGCAGATGGCTGCCCTCTCTGTCTTCATTCATTTGTTCTCACCATGTTCTCGCCTTGTGTGTGTCCTGATCTCTTTTCCTGACGCACTAGTCCTATTGCCTTACGCACCTTCCATTTGAATGTATTTGACCTTCACTACCTTCTTTTAAAGAAGTCTTAAAAACTACTCCTTTTTATTATTGTTTTGTTGCAGACAGGCCCTTGCCTTGTAATTCAGGCTCCCCTGGAACTCACTATGTAGCCCAGGCCAGCTTCAAACTCTGAGTAATCATCTTGCTTGTGCCTCTCGAGTGCTGGGATTATAGGCATAAGCCACCACACCTGGCAGTGAGGTATGTGGTTACTGGGGATCAAACTTTGGACCTTGTGCCCACCAGACAGACACCAAAACCAGCAAGCAAATCTTTGGCCCTTAAAAAGTATTCTTAAAGATTTTTTAAAACAATCTTTTAGTGGTAGGTATCCAAATTCAGTCGTATTGTGAAGTAACAGTGGTTAAGATTTCAATATATAAATGAGAGGTATGATTCAGCTTCTAATGACATTTAGATAATATAAATTAATATATGGTGCATGTCAAGTAAGTGGATAGTGTTGTGCAAAGACATGTGTATCCTCTTCTCACTAAACACAGAATGTAATACTAATATAAATAAGAATCTGAATATTCCTAATGGATATTAGGGATCACTCTTAATCACATGAGTCATACTATTTTCTATATAATGCTACATGAGCATTCTTATATATACTCTGACACAATTTTCCATTCATTTTCTTAGTGGACTCTTGTTCTTTTTTTCTTATTAAATAATTTTAAACTTACTGAAAAATCAAGTTTCACTTTCATGAGTAGGAAATACTCATGAAGAGATATACAAAGATGCTAGCATTGCTTTCTTCCATAATAAATAAATAAATGACAAGGTCCTGTACTTGCACTTGATGTATTGGAGTTAATTGACACATGACTATGTGTACTGTTCCATGCTTCGGGCCACCTTTGCTTTTCCTTTTGTGAGCGCAGACCTCCTTTGCACCCTCCTCATCCACTCAAACCCTCAATCACTGGAGAACACTTAAAGCTCATTATTTTCATCAATGAAACCCTCAGCAGAATATGAATCTTTTTCATCACCACTAGAGAATGTTTTGTAAATTAAATAATTTCAGTCACTTTCCTTTTTTCATGGAATTCCCAGTGACAACTACATTTTTTGTCTTGTTCTCAAGACAGTGTACTCTGGACAGACCTAGTGTCCAAATAGAAAGTCCAGCAGAGCAGTGATTTGGCAAAGGCTGTGTTACTACCATATTTTCTAAGTATTAATCAGAGTTATTATTTTAGATTATAACTTTTCCCTTATTGTTCCCTAAACATCTCACATCTTTTAACTGCAAGACTTTTATGCCCTGCTCAATGCATACCACGAAGCTGCTTTTGACATTACATAGGTTCAATTTAATTCAGCAAATAAAACAAAGGCTTAAACATTTTACTATCTGTTCTCCTTTTCTGTCCTTAGCGTTATTCTGTAGCACCCTATTTGTATTTAAAAGGGAGAGTCGTTCTTGGAGAGTGGAGAAAATGGTCTAAAAGTGATATCATAGAAATATCGCGTGATTCTCATTGGTGTTTTCTCAGAATTGAAGGGAAAATAATAGATTTCTTCAGAGACGGTGGCATCCAGGTCACGGCCTCTCACTGCTTTGTTTCTGTTCCGGTCGCATTCATCTAGGTGTTCTGTGTGATCGATTTCAGTGTTCCAAACTGCTGACACCATATGCCTTATGTGAATTTTTCCATACTTTTTTTATAAAATCCAAATGAGATGAATTATACAGCACATTGAACAAACATCAAGATTGGAAGAAACTAAAGAAAGCTCAAGATGATTCCTTTGCTTGTGAAAAAATTTAATTTTTCTCACCAAAATATCCCATTTTTTTTAAAGACTGTTAATGTCTTCCTCAGTGTCAAGGCCCACATTTATCACAGCATCACATTGTGAAGTATTTCAAAGTTTTGTATGAATCTGATGAGGGTTTCTGAAGTAGTAAAATATCTCTTACAGGAAAAGAGCTGAGTTTTGATAATACTGAAATATTTTCTAAGAGAATAAATACATGTACTGTGAATTATTCTGTTATTATTTTGTGTTTGTGCTATTGTATTTTACTTCTAGACAATTACTATATCAAGTTATACTTATGTTAGGCCCATCTATGGATATCAGCTGTAGACAGAGACTGTTCTTTTGGTTGAAAAGGTAACACTGTGGAGAATTTGTTTTCCTCAAACACTTGCCAAATATGTCTTTCATTCAACATTGATAATTAGTTTCACTTACTTAAGCAAAGCAACTGTTTTGCTTCAAAGAAGATATTTGCCTAATTACAAGCAAGTGCTAAACACTTGAATGCTATCATCCATTTCAAAGAAAGGAAAAAGTTCCCTGAAAATGGATTATATTTTGCTATACTGGTTACAGGATATTATATAAAACAAGGGTCATGAAAAATACACAGCCATTTTGACAGTGACAGATAGTATCTGCTTGTCAATGTGATCCATGCTTATCTTCCAAGCTTCAAAAATGGTGTGCCCATTTAGTCAAATGAGATCTTTAGTCATATATATTCACTGCATGAAAGAAACACATAATTACCCATTCCAAATGAGTAACCAAAATGACAACAATCTCATATAAAATTAATGACATACAAGCAGTCTTTCTGGACATGTGGATTGTGCCATTCTGACCCTTTGCAAGATGTCATTCTCAATTAAGACACACACCTGAACAAATCACCCTTATCAGAAGGATTCTGTTTCAACAAAGCAAATAAAAACATGTAAAAACAAAACAAAAATGAAATAAACAGTGTCAATAATTTTTAGTACTGTACTAAGCAAAGAAATAAACCCAAAATTGAAATAACTTATAACAGGAACTCAGTCACAGCAACACAATACTACCTAAAATTGTCCATGTGGTGCAAGACGCTTTATCTCTGACTCCAAATGAAGAGAAGGCAACATACCAAGTTTAAAATTCTCTGTCAACGGCTGTTTTACTAATTATTCAGATTCCAAGGCAATCATACAACCGTAATCATTCACCTCACGCCTGGAAACATAAGTCTTGTTCTTTTGATGAATATTTATAAGACAGTGTAAAGCAGTCTACTTTCTTTTCCCTTCAGGCAAGACAATTTGGAGTTCATCAATATGTATTACCAAGGACTTTTATAAAAGGCACTTCAAAGAAAATTCATCAGGCATTCTTTTTGTCTTGATTTCTGTTAGACTGATACTTCCTTTTGACAAGTATCAATAAATTATCCTCTGATGGCTGGAAACTTGATGTCTTATTCAGAAACTTCCTCACACAGCAAAATCTGGGCTTTGAGTTTCAAGGGATATTATTAAGATCCCTGCATACAATTTAGGGGCAGATAGAATATATGCAAATTAAAAACAATAAAACAAACATATAGTCACCCTACAGCATACCGGACGGAGGGTCCCCATATTTGAGAGCTTTCTTGTTCTATATACCACTTGCAACTTTACTATCTACTGTGTGCACATATTTTCAATTCTTTTACAAGTTCATATATTAAAAAAGCCAACCTTGCTTCCTGGATACATAGAAAAACTATATAAAATTAAAAACAGGTTAATGTAGTTATGGCAAGTGGAGAATGACAAGCTGTCTTTTTCTTTAAGACTGATTAGTTTCCTTTTTTGAATATTATGGGTTAAACTCACATTTCCATAAGCAGAGAATGAAAAAAATGCAATCATCTAAAATAAGAATTTACAAACTCTCTGCTCTACTTAACAGGCTTTGAAAAAATATACTAAAATACTTTATTTGCATTCTTTATTATAAAGAAAGCTTAATTATTTTGCTTTATTATTCTGGCAAAATATTTAAAATATGGAAACACTGTTGCTATCTATTTCTATAAATGAGCACATAATACAGAATGTTGACTAAAAAGTCCATCTTATTTTATGGCTTTACTCATTCTACAAAGTTATTGAACTAATTATAAAAATATTCTGCACTCTGAGAAATTGTTTTGTCATCACCTGATGTAATATGAACTAAAATATAGTACTTAATTTAAGATCAAATTTAAAAATATGTGAAAGAAGTAAAGGGTTATATTTTAGCTCAAATCCGTTCTTTATAATCCCCCATAATATTAATATCTCAACTATGTGATTCATGTTCATGTTCTATGAAAATACATCTTGCTTGTGAAAACCTAATTCACAATAAATAAATAAATTTCATGCAGTGTTTGTTTTACAGAATTGGAAAAGAAAGAAAGGAAGATTTGATTTGAATGTGGTGGCATTGAGAAAATTATTTTCTCAATATTTATCACACCAGGATATAGTATTTAACAGTCTTAAGAAACTTTCACAAGTAAATTATTTGAAAATAGATTTTTTAATTCAAATCTTTATTGGTATATTATATATACACATCCTCAACACATGCAACATTAAGAGGTTGTACCAAAATATGACATGACTTGATTCTAATTTTTCCCCTTCCCATACCCACCCTGCAACCCTCCACCCCCTATATACATAAGCTCTGTTTGATTTTTTCCCCTCATTACTTGCCCCTACACCTTATTTCCTTTTAAATATTTTCTATCGTACAATATCAACTATATATACTACAACTCATTTTCATCTTAATTTTCTCATACCAGAGAAAAAGTATGATATTTACACATCTGTAACCTGTTTATTTCACTTATGAGGATATCCTGAAGGTATATCCTCTTGAATATGAATGACCTAGTCTTATCTTTTTTTATGTGTGTGGCAGAATAATTCTCCATTCTATAAAAAAATCAAATTTCTCTATCCACTCTTCTGTTGATGGACATTTTGGTTGTTTCCAAGGTTTAGAAATTACAAACTGAGCTGCTATAAGCATGGGTGCATATATGATGCTGTGAATTAGAATTCTTTTGTATATATACCTAACAGAACAATGGCCAGGTCAAATGGGACCTTCAATCCTAGCTTTCTGAGGAATCTCCACAATGATTTCCACAGAGGTTGTACAAGTCTCACTAACATTTTTTTGCCAGGCTAATTCAGAGATAGCAGACATTCTTTGTGGAGTGAGATAAAATCTGAGTGAAAATAGTTTATTTTTGATATTATTTGACAAGAATGCTAATGATGATGATAAAGTCTGAGCCTCGTTTTCTACAATGGAGCCCAAATCCACCACAGGAAGCCCTGCTATAATGTTGATATGATTATTATTAATTTCTAAATATATTCCTTAGTTATCAATTTCTAGATCAATTATCTGACACCTTTACATTGTTTCACACAGTTTTTAACATTAACTTTTCCGCAAAGTGATTATTTATCTATGATTATATGATTATTTTAATGTGCCATGGCTTAAAACAAAAAACCTTTCTTCTTCACTTGCATGTATGGGAACATGGGAACTGCTACCTAATAGCACTCTTTTAGGGTCTCCTGAAATGAGAGGGGTTGGCTGGAACTAAAGATCTGCCATAGTTATGGGGAAGCCGCAGCTCCGCACAGGTGCGGCCTTAACTAGCAGCTGCCCAGGTGTCCGGATGGTTCAGCAAGTGAGCACAGACCCACAGGAGGAAAGCATGTGACCTTGGTGACCCACCTTAGAAGTCATTCACGGTCATGAGCGCAATGTGTTCACCAGAGAACTGGCAAGTCGCCATGGCAAACCCACTCTTCAGGGGGAGGAACTACGCTCCTCTCTTTTAGAAACTATCACTCGTGTTGTTTTCACACTTTAAGTCGTCCATGTTTGTTCCCATTATTTATGAATATGACCTCACAATTGTAGAATGAGACAGTGTACATGTAACATTAAAATGTATTGACAGATCCAAATTTCACCAATTAAGGATGCCTTTATTCTTTCCCACACATTAATTATAATATTTCTGTCTGGAATGAAAAAGACAAATACTACATAAAGTTGATACAGTATATAATTATTATAATGAATTTCTGTTATAGAAAACACTTCATTTCTTATTTATTTGTTCCACTAAAAACATATTATTTTGCCTCTAGTCTATCTGGATAGAAAAATAAATGATAAATTCATTTTTTCTCTGTTTTGGGTGGTTTTTTTTTTTTTTTTTTTTTTTTGAGATAAAGTCGCACTATGTAGCCCAGGTTGGCCTCAAACTTTCAGTGATCCTCCTGCCTCAGCCTTCCAAGTACTGGGATTACAAGTGCGTGCCACCATCCTCAACTCAGTAAGTTTCAATTTACAGTCAAGGAAAACAGCACTAATACAATTTTGGGGAGTGAAGGTGTGATAACAACTGTTTCAGAAGTGCAGGCCAGTGTTACACACAAAAGACACTAAAGAAATCTGAGGCTAGAAGACTGATGAAGAGGTAATGAAATAGTTTAGACAACAGACAGTAAGAATTAAGACTTACAGTGACCACTGTAGGAAAGAAAAATGAAAACAGATTTAAGAAACATAAAGGAGCACAGCAGCTCAATTATCGCTCCTTTACAGAAGATTTGTGTTTTTACTTGGTGCTTGAGAAGAATTCATGCATCCACTTCACAGCTAACAAATGTAAAACAATGTTACTTCCAAGTCTATGCTTGATCTTTCAGTTGACTCATAGCTTTCTGAGGAAAATGAGCAACCATATCAGTCCTCAAACAAGAGTGTGAAAGAAAAGAGAAAGTGAGAAATCATTGCAGAATGAACATCCACATTCTCTGTCGCACTATGTGGATAAAAAATGTTCTGTGTAAATTGTTCTGGAATGATAAATGATACCAAGCCATGAGTGAGACATTGTATTGGTGCTGTAGTAATAGCCTACTGTTCTATTTTTTAAATGGCAGTCGTGCACTGATTTATATTCAGTATCAGGAATTGAACTCAGGACCTTGCAAGGCAAGGCACGGTGCCACTGAGCTTCATCCCTGGCCTTCAACAGCCTGCTGTTATATATATTCAAGTATTTTGAAAGATGCATTTTGAATTAATTGATGATAACAAGGAAGTATATATATAAAATACAATGGAAGAGAAAAAGTATTGGAGCTTGGCACACCTGGATTCACATTTTGGTAGCATCGTTACTAAGGTCTGTAGTATTTGATGTGTTATAATTTCTAAATCATGATTTAATTAAAGTCAATTATTGAAATTCTCATAAATACTGACAGTGTTAATTTACATAAACACTAAATCCAATGCCTGATCCTTAATTATATTATTTTTAAGCTGAATTTATTGGTACACTTTATATATACATTATGATCACACTCAACATTGAAAATTTGTATCTGTACTTGATACATCTGATATATATGTACAACATATATATATATATATATATATATATATATATATATATATAGTTAAGAATGAGTCAGTCTCTAGAAGTGATTAGAACTAGGAAGAATAGGTAGAGTATTTCCATGACACTGGTATATCAGCAGTCCAAGTGAATGGTGACAAAGAAGTTTTTCTGATGTCCTTGTGGATTTACATAGTACCTTTATTAAATTCAGAGCCATGGTAGCAAAGTGATATTTCTGTGCATTAATGTTATGTAGCCTTCCCAAAATTACTGAAAGTCTACCCACTACAAATTCTTAGATATGTTTCTGAAATATGTTCCATATATATTTTCATTTAAACTACAGCATGTTATAATAGTTTAAATGAAGACCAGTCTTTCTTCAATTGTTAAAGATTAGAGGCATGTACTGGTGAATCTTACAAAATGCCTTTCATTTCTGATGTGTCTTATGGATGCATTATCCTTGAGCATATAATTCATTGGGTCAAAGTATTACACATGATTTAAAAAACAGCATTACAGTATTTTTGAGATATCAAATAAATTTTAAAAATCAAATAAATGCTTTTTTAAAATGCCTAAAAATCACAAAATAATTCAAAAGATGAATAGAACAAAATATAAATAAATAAAACTTTTTTATATTTTGAGATGGGGTCTCACTATATAGTTCAGGATGGCATTGAACTCACCAAGTAGTCTACTCTAGCCTCAAACTCTTAGAAAACTTCCTGTTTCAGCTGCCTGACTGCTGAAATCACAGGTGGCACCATCATACATACAAAAACTCATTGTATTTTCATCTTGTTTAACTATTCTCTCAGTTAGATATTTTCTTAGTTTTGGGCTCTTGGTGATGTTGGTCTTTCTTGTCTCTGTATAGGATCCATTTGAGTCCTATCTGCACACCTTCTCTGATGCTCATGAAACTTCTTAGGTTCTCTTTTTACTGGAAAATTATTCCCTCATCATTTTGAAGGGTAGCTGTGCAGGGCACAGTAATCTAGATTGGCAGTCAATTTCTGCTGGGATTCCAAATTTTGCTGCAAGCTTTCCTGGCCTATAAAGTTTTTGTTGCCCTATAAAGCCTGTGTTTTTATTCAGGCAGATCTTGCTTTTCAGTGAATTACTAGATGTTCTTTCTCTTGTGAGTCTTAGTACTCTCTCTACTGAAATCCTAAGATTTGGGCTGAGGTGTAATGGACCAGAATTCTGCTTTCTACTGTCACAGATCCTGAGCTACATCTTTTAACAGGAAAGGTAGGTGGTTCCTCCAGGCTGGAAAAGAAAAGCTTCTCTGATGAGTGTCCACCTACAACCACTGCTTTGACTTTGTTTTCAAAGAGGTTTGTGCAGTGCACAATGTAGCTAAATCTCATGATTTGGCCTTGGAGCTGCTCTGACAATGTGGGAGACTGTTTACTAAAATAACAGACTCTGGTCCATGTCTGCGCAGGAATAGGTATTCCTTGACCCCACTGAAATCAGTAAGATCAGATCCACTTAGGGCAAATGTAAAACAACATTACTTCCAAGTCTATGCTTGATATTTCAGTTGACTTATAGCTTTCTGAGGAAAGCTTTCCTGTTAAAAGGCACCGCTCAGGATCTGTGATAATAGAAAGCAGAATTCTGGTCCATTACATCTCAGCCTAAATCTCAAGATTTCAGTAGAGAGAATACTAAGACCTAGAAGAGAAGGAATATCTAGTAATTCAGTGAAAAGCAAGAACTGTCTGAATAAAAATATACACTTTATAGGACAACAAAAACTTTATAGGCCAGGAAAGCTTACAGCAAAATTTGGAATCCCCAAACAAGTTCTTACAGGCAAGCTCTCTTCTTACCCTCTCTTTTTCATTTTCTGTATTTCATTGAGTTCCTGTCCACTCTGGTGGCTGGCATTTCCCCAATGTCTATATCAGTTCTCTGACTTAATTTGTAGTATGAAGCTCTGTACATGCTGCTCTGTCTACCCTGCCAGGATTAAATGAGCTGCACGACAGTTTTCTATAGTTATTCTGTCATTTTGCATATACATCAAGGGTGTGACAGGATTTTCTCAAATAGCAAGTTCTGATTTTATTGATGTTTCTTTGCTTTTTTGTAGACTTCATTAGTTATCATTCTGAGCTTTCTTATTTTTTCTTACATTAAATTTAAATTTGTTTCATCCTATTGTTCTAAGGTGATTTAAATCTTAATACATGAAACTTAAATCTTATGAAATTTATTGAAACATTATATGTTAGTAATGTTCCACATACATTTACACTTCCTATGCATTCTACCATTTTTTGACAACAATTACTAAAATTATCAATTAGTTCAATTGAATTAATAGTGTTTTTCACATATTCTGTATTCCTCTGATTTTCTTTAATCTGGGAATTCTCCACCAATTTTCCCCTCATGTATTTGACATTTTTTATGTCATTTGATGAACTTATCCAAAGTGCAACTTCATATTGTAAGCGATGAGACAGGAGGTTAAGTGCAGCAAAATGGTCCAGGGCAATAGGCATAACTTGTTAATTTCAAAATCCCAGGACACATGGACAGGATAGTTCACACGAGCCTGTGTGTGGGCTTCCTGCGAGAACTCCAACAGGACTGTGGTGTGAGGCCTAGACCCTACATCAGCCTGAGGAACGGGTGACATGAAAAGAACTGTGTACACTGAGTTTGTGCCACCCTCCTCTCCCCGTGGTGCCCATCCCCACACTGTATGGGACGCTTCCCTTCTCACGATTACTTGGCCCAGACGTGATCATCAGTGACTGTTTCATTTCTTACCTTTAAATTCTGTTACCCTTTGCACTTGTCTTGACTAATTCTTTACTCGGGAGAGAAAAAAACCTAGAAAGTATCTCTTGAGGGACACTTCAGGATCTGAAGCCTCATAACTATAATATTACTTTCTCTAAAATCTACATTGGATAAAGCTAATATATTCATTTCAGGTTTTTTATTAATGACAGCATGACATGACTTTGCCCATTATTTTTCTCTTCCTATATATTTAAAATGAGTTTCACATAAGAATCATGTAGTTCTACATCAGTTTTAATCAAGCTAACAATTTCTGCCTTTTGATTGGAAAGTTTGAGACATCTAACATTTCAAATAATTATTACTAGGTTGTCAGTTGATATTTAAAAAATATTTTCCATCTGTTCTTTCTTACTTTTCTGCTTTCTTCTGACTTTAATTTGTATGTAGATGTATTTTATCCTCATCATTTATCAACAATATCTCATTTTCTTATTTCACTGATACCTTTACATCTTTAATTTATCATTTTCCTTTTATCTGTTAATTTTAAATAGTTCCTATTATTATATCTTCAATCTCATTAATCTTTTCTTCTATCTTGTCTATTATCCTGTTAATCATATCTAGTGTATATTTTATCTGCAATATTATAGTCTTCATGTTGATAAGCACAAGTTGTTTATATTTGTTTGTATTTTATGCCTTTATCAAGCTTTTCTTTGTAAAAGGAGTATACAATTTTAAAATCTTCTTAATATTCTTGACTGCTAATTCTAAATGTTAGAATCAGTTTTCGATTAATTCTAAACGAGCACAATTTTCTCTCCACTATGACTTATATTTTCCTATTTGCTTGCATACCTGGTAAGTTCCATTAGATGTTGGCTATTATAAATTCTCCTATATTGTATTCTGGATATTTTCCTACTCCTAGAAATGTGGTTGAGATATCCTCTGACAAATAGTTTAGTGTCTTGAAAGTATTTTGATATCATCTGGTCTTCTGTTGTCAGTTTGTGAAACCAACATCAGCATTATTGATTCTCAGGCTCAGTCACTGCTAAACACTAAGACCATCCTGCATACTTTAAACCTTGCCCAGGAATTATGAGGCTCTGATCTGGCCAGTAAGAAGTAAGACACCCTTCAATCTCTGATCACCAGATGCGTATTGTAACTTGGTTTTGGACTGGCTACCTATCTTCAGATAGTTTCCTCATGTTCTGGTTAGTATTCTGCTGAATGTTAAGATAAGAATTTCTAGATCTCCAGAATTATCTGTGTGACATTTTCTCCTCCAATTTTCTCTTACACCAACCATAACCCTTTGTTCTCTCTAGATTTTTACTCCATCTCAATTCAAGGACTGCGTCAAATTCTTGGTTCCTCCTTCTTGTACAATGACCTAAAAAATCTAAAGAACAGGATCAATTTTTGATATCTAATCCTTTCCTCTTACTGCTCATTATCACTTATTGCCTGAACTCCAGTGTCTTTAAAAACACAATTTCAAACAATTTTATCAAATTTCTATTCCATTTGAGAAGGTAAATCTCTTTTACTATACCTCATTTAAAAGTGGAAATTCTACTTCATTTAAAAATAGTTAATTTTCAGGGTCGAGGATTTAGTTCAGTAGTTTCAGCACCTGCCTTGTAAGCACAAGGTCCCTAGTTCAATCCCTGGTAACCACATACAATGCCAGGGGTGGTGACTCACATCTATAATCCCAGCACTGGGGAAGCAGAAACTAGATTACTGTGTGTTTAGGGCTAGCCTGGGGTACATAGTGAGCTCAGGGCCAACCTGAACCACAAGAGAGACCCTGTCTCAAAAAAAAAAAAATAATAATAATAACAACAATGATAATAATAATAGATAATAGATAATTTTGAATTATCATGCTCATTTTACTTCAGCATTTGATAGAACTGATGATCCTATAGGAAAATTTTTAAAAATTTCTTATTATTTATGGTCTTTCTCTTAACTTCGTCTTTTCTGTCTCCCTCATTTTCCCTCTCTAATAATCGACAATTTCCAGATCCCTGTAAAATTCTTCCCCACTTTCCTACTAGACACCTTCACTTAATTCTTCCTGTTCGGTTTGTTAGGGATTTAGACAATATGTTCAGATTAGACATCTTTCCTGAGCAATTCATGCTTGTTAGGTCATCCCCAATTAGTTATTATTTTGTGAGTCCCTCTACTACATTTTATTCATATGCAAATTTATTTATGTAAATGAAAATACTTCCCATGTTCTGAAATGATTTCAGTTACTTTGTGAAATATTTAGCATAAAATATACTCTATTAATTCCTAGGTACTTCATAAAAACATACCTGACAGCCTTTTCAAAAAGTAGGTGCTGAAGAATTACATGATTCATAAGTAAATATTAAACTGCTTGCATGAATAAAAGACATTTCTATTTCTTTTACTTAAAAATTCAAATCTTAATTGATACATTATGAATGCACGTCATCATTGCATTCAACAAATAGAGTTTGTACTAGAATATGACACAACTTGATTCTCATTTTCCCTTTCCCCAATAAAATATTTATAAAAATAAAATATTTATAAAACTTACAATAAGTATATCACAAAATACTTTAAAACTTCATGGTTTAACATAAAAAAGAAGCACCTGTTAATCACATAGTTTCTATGGGATAGGAAGCCAGCAGTGGCTTGGTCATGTATTTGTAGCCCAGGTTCTCAAGAGTTTTAGGGAAGGTGTTGGCCAGTGAGCACTCCACTGATGGTTCAGCTAGTGCTGGGCATTCCAGTTAGGTTGGCTCAACCTCATGATTGAAAAGTTACTGCTGGTTTAGTAAGAACCCTCAATCCTTTGCCATGTCAGTCTCTCCATAACACTGTTTGCTTGGCCTTAAAGCAGAAAATGCCTTTAGAGCAATTCATCAGTAAGAAAAAAGGGAGAGCCACTGTATCTTGAGAGTCAAGCTTCAGAAGGCACCTACTTGGACACTCTCAGGGCTAAAGCTCCTGTACTATCTCAAATTTTGGTCTTCTTGGTGTGCTCTGTGAAAAGTGTGTAGATTATTTATTTCTGTCACTTGTGCAGTATCGTCCTGGTCACACATAGCCTTTCTACTTAATGTGGTAGGAAACTCTATAAAGGAACATGAGGAGAACCTCAAGAAGAGGAATCACTGGAAGTATTTTGAGCTGATTACCACACAGTCAAATCACAAATGTGGTTGGACAAACTGAAATAGCGATACTCATGGTACATTCAAAGTCGCTGTGAATAAAACTGTCTGTTTCCTTATTTCCTTCCCTATAATGACATATTTTACATTTCAGAAAGTTTTCTCACATTTAAGTTACCTTTTCTTAGGGCTACTCTTTGGATCTATCATCATGAGAAGTGTTCTATCTCTAAACGATTTCAGTTTTCAGGTTCTTTTTGAACCTCCTGTCCTTGTAGCCTAACACATTTTCTACAAAATACTTGACATCTCAAACATTTCTTACAACCATTATTTCTTAGTGGCCTCATATATCATTTGTCCAACATAACTTTTTTAAACTTTCTGTATTAGTCTCCATTTCAGGTCACCACCCCCCTTTCCCATTTAGATTCCCTTGCTTACTGATCAACAGAGATCACTAAGATCTACCAGGTGGCATGTTCTCAACTTCCTTAACAAGCTTAAAACCTGAAATAAGAGGTTTTCCCCCTATTTTTCCCATGTTTACAACACAATTCATTCTGCCAGTCCATAACATATCTGTGTCTGCAAGAATTTTGTGTTATCATTTATTTCTCTCTGTCCTATATTATCGCTTTGTTATCATTCTACATATATGTGATACACTATCTTCCATACTCCAGAAAGAGAGAATAGCTTAACTTCTCTTCAGATATTAGAAAAAAATAGCCATAAGCCAGAGATGGAAGAATCATAGATGGAAGAAGTTTGTTACCTGAATTGTGTGGATCTCATACTTTTTCTTTCCATTTATAAGACTCTGCTCATTAGGTATAAACTACGTGACAATAATAGTCTTTCCCATCAAATATATATCTATTTAAAGACATAAATATATATATATATATATATATATATATATATATACATTGCCTCCTTTATTCCCAACATTCATAATTCAATTTACTACTAGGTTCTTTGACAGTCTATTCATTGTCCAGAATTTCCAGATGCTATCCAATCCCTGGCATTCTGCATCTGGCTTCTGAGCCCTCATCACCACTCTAGTACAACTTGGGGGAACTCTGCAAGTAGAAACTTAACAAAAGAACTAGAGAAAGATATACATGGAATTGAAGATCAGATCATCATCATGGCCCTTCAAAATATCTAAATTTTTCATGCTTTTATCCTACTAAATTTCATTTTAGTATAATTTTCAAAGACTCAGATATAATTAGTTTTAACTCTATGTGTTTTGAAAATCTTCCAGTGAGAATAGAATCTTTGCATAAGACCTTTGAATGGACATCTTTTGTAGTGCTCAAAAGTTGGTACACTGACAATATATTTTTATAGAGATGAATGAATTAATATTTTAACATATAATTTTAATTCTTTAGAAAGAGATACAATTAAAAATGAAATACAGTCAAACTCTTAGAAAGCTATAAAAAGAAAAACAATATAGAGAGACCTCTTATTTGATAAACAGACAACCATTTATTCTTCGCAAATCAAAATTTTACTTAGAATATACCAGAGGGATACTGTTCACTGAAGCAAGAGTTGGAACCAGGCAGCTTTTTCCTGTGAGTAGTTAACTCATGGTTAGGCCCCTTGTTGAAAAGTCCTAAAGCAAAGACAAGAACTCTTCTTCTTCCCTCAATGAGACTCTGACAACTCATTGCATTTGATGTAACTATTGGTACCAAATTAAATATCAAACTCTTTTTTTAAAATGAAATTTGCACCCATTAATGTGCCTTATAAAATATATTAACATGCAACTCTTCCCTTAAAATGTAAAATTTATATACGAAATATCTATACTTGAAAGACACATTTCAAAGCATGATATGAAAAACTAAGCAAAAATCAACATATTACCTCAAGATTGAAACTTTTGCCACTTCTCTCACAGTTACCATATTTCTTGATTTAACTTTCCTCTATTAAGCTAGACAGCATGTCTTCAAAAATACAGCCTGTGAAGAGACAAACTGTTATGATGCAAGCTTGTAGAATCTGCATCGCAAACAATAAAGCTGCAGTTTCCCCCAGAGGGATAATAAAAGGCCTATTGTGTAATGAACAAAGGTGAGCTCACAATAAAGTACACCCAGATTTCCACAAGATGATTTAATCACAGGAGACTGCTCACTATTGTTTCCTTATCTCTATTGGAAATCTACAAAAAAAGGGCTAGAAACAGCTGTTGATTACCTAACTTTAAAGGAGTCATAGTGTGCCTACACTGAATGCACAAATAAAGCCAAAGGACCTTATTCTCAAAGAGTCATCCCTCTAAACCTAGGAAAATTTCTCATGAAAATGAAATTATTTGATATTTACAGTATGTTACAGTTTTCTACTCATGCTTTACCAGAGAGAATGACTCAGAGAAAAAGTAAAAATAAGGAACAACCTAAACATGAAAGCAAGGGTCATAGTGATCATACAGAGAATTAGCAACAAAATGTTACTGTGCTGTGTTATGCATTTTCTGTTTTCCAAATTGACAACCAATCAAGTCAATCGCTCCACTTGTAACTAATATCCTTTTCCTTGTCCACTCGAAAACATTAAGGTTCCATCATCCACACACTCATCTGCACAAAACTCCATGGGCACACAATCATTCTCAGAAATCTTTTCTGCTTAGAAAGGCAGCCCGTGGACCTCACAGGATTTTCCACACTTATATTCTGTTATGAAAAATTCATCAAAAAGAGATTTCTGTCCCTGATCTCTTCAACTCCATGCTTTATTTCATAATCTTCAACATTTAATATATTATCCTACAACCCACTGAAAAATTCTTGCTCAAATCTCCAAGTTTATGGAAGAGTTCTCCATAGGTCTTCGTCTTTTCTGACCTTCTGCAGCATTTAAAACAGTACATATTCCCTGCTACTTGCTGTTTTCATTTGGTCACTGCAGCAACACACGCTCATGCTTCCACAACAATGACATCTGAATAAAAATCTCCCATCTGAGGATATCTCTCATCTTCCAAAACTCTCACTACAGAATCTGCATACCTTAGCCTGTGTGCCTGTTTCATTTACTAACACCTCCAGAATGATCTAATTTAGTTTTTTTTTTTGTTTGTTTCCAACCTCCCCACTATTTCCCTTTCATCTGCACATTGACATTGTCACATTCCCTGTCCAGTAGCTCCATTTGACTGTTTACAAAACAGAAAACTTAACTTGGCAAAGGAGAAATATTCCTCTCTCCTCTCTCCCAACTAGCTCCTGTCTTAGT
This sequence comes from Petromus typicus, assembly GCA_004026965.1. Lineage (NCBI taxonomy): Eukaryota > Metazoa > Chordata > Mammalia > Rodentia > Petromuridae > Petromus > Petromus typicus. Next base: position 5,003 of record PVIR01003680.1, on the reverse strand, counting down.
CTTCAAGATACTCACCATTGATTTTGACTGCTTCTTTTTAATGAACTCCACCTTAGCAAGTGTTTTAAAGTTTGTTACCTTCAGCATGGATTCTGAACACCAACACTGCTCACCTGTTTGCCAAATATCCTAGGTCATCTGCCATCATCCTTACCTGAATAATTCCCTCAGAGGACCTGCATCCTTCTTCATGTAGCTTAGGTACAAAACAGGACATTCTTTCAAAAGTGTTAAGTCAGGTCATTGTAGTTTGTAGCATGTTTTAACCAACTTCCATTATACACGGAATGAAGAAATTCCACAGCTTGTTTGTCCCGTCTGATCTGTGCTGCCTCTAGGAGTATTTCTTATCATTTCCCAGACACACTGGCCTCCTACCATTTATGACTATTTTAAGTTCAGTTCACTTACTATCCCCTAACTTCCTAGACAATAATCCTTAAAATTTTAAATATATTTTTCTTTAATTAGACAAGTTCAAACATGTCCTACTTAAAGGATTCTCCCTTTATAATTCATTTTATCTGAAGCAAATTACTTTTGAGACATATTTTATACTGATATCACATATTACATAAAATTATATGAAATGTAAGTTACCATTCACTCCTTTATGGATTTTTACTCCTCTTAAATGAAAATTCTATATAGCCAACTGGTTCTGCCTTCTACATACTTCATTCTCAGTCTCCAGGGCTGCTTTTTAATCTTGTCCAATCTCTTAATATTAAGCACAGCAAGCCTTCTGTTAGTTCATTTAACAAATCTACCACTTTCTTCTCATTCACTCCTTTCATTCAAGTTGCTATTAGTATCTGCATTTCTATTGGTACAATTTTGTAGTACATACTGACTACATTCATTGTGGAGAGTTGGTACACATTTGCGACCTTTGTTAGTTTTTTGTGTCTTCTTTTTACCTTCCCCTCCATCCTTATCCCTGAATCTCTTGAATAAAATTAGAATGTAATAATCATGTTTACATATAAACACATATAAAAGTATATAGATATAAAGTGCCTGATGGTCATGTTCTACTTGTATCTTTATGTTACTTACTCAAGATCTATATATAGAAATCATTATCCATCTATAGAATTATTTATTAAGCACATCATTTTGGACTCACAGCTACTTTTAGCTCTATCACAAACTCATAATTTTACCCTTTTCTTCTTTTTCTCAATTTAAACCTCTTTCTATTATTTGACCTTGGATTAGGCCAAGACTAAGTTTCCATTTAGCCAAACCACAAGAGTTGGAGTCATTCTTCATTTCTCGTTTTTCACACCTGTCAAACTCAATCAGCTGACACTTTCTCAAAACTCTCCACTGGTCCCAATTTCTACTTCTAATATACAAATTCAAGTTCCTATCATTTCTAGTCTGGAAAGTGACAAGTATATATTCTTTTTTATACATTTTCTCATAGCCTAGCAATCTTTCCATTCTCTCTGTTCTACAATGCTCATAATTTCCTTTGGATTTCCAGTTTTTACCATTGTGTAAATTCTTCCCAGGATATCTAGGTCTATAAGTCTCCACTTCTAGGCACTGAGTCTGATATAAACCTATGTATACGCTGCAGTATTCAAGTTGGGCTAATGTATGCAAAACACAAAATTACTTGGTAATCACCCTAGGAAAAAATATTCTTTAGCTCAATTATAAGAGCAAGAACATAATCCTGTTGACTATTTGTGTCTGTCTTGTTCCAAGAGAAGACCCCAGGCTTTACAAGGAGGCCAGAAAGGATTTAAAAAGTAGTAAAAGCCATGATTGAACTCATAGAAGGATAGCACCTTAACAATAGTTGTGAACAAAGTAACCTTTTGTTTTTCCTAAGTGAGTTTAAGTTGATTTTTTGGTCTTGTCACCATAGGTACTCTAATTTTATCTAATTTACCTCATGTATCATGTAGTTAGTATAGGAACAACTGCAAGGCGATTGGTTTCCTTACCAACAAAAATATTTTTTCTATCACAAATAAAAATTATCCGGTGCCTTCAGGATAAAGTGAAAGTTACCTGGCATTCTACACTGTGTATTTTGGGCATAATGAATATCTACTAGTTTTACATGTGTCATAAGCATGCTGTAATCCTTTCACTGATGCTGTTTATTTAAAATATAATTTCTCCATGGATGCCTATCTTTGAGCTTCAACATAAATGCAACTGCTTCTGTGACATTTTCTTTAATACCTAAGCAGGACTGTAACTGTTTGTTTTGCATTTTCCTATGTGATGTCTGAGATGACTGAATTTATATTTTGGAAGCATCACGTTCATCTGTATTTCTCCTGCTATTGTCATCACTATTGACTTTCATATCTTTTTCTGAGCTGGAACACCAATCATTTTCTTTATATTCTTATGGCATTTATTATTGGTTGAACAAATGTTTATTGAATGAACAAACTGACGAGCATGCTGTCCCCAGTAAAATTTCCATTCTAGAAGAAATGTGTATGGAAGTCTAAAGAATCAGGTTTAAGAGCTCAGAGCCTTAAGGAAGGTACCGAGAGGTTTTTGGTCAGTGACTGGTTCTGACCCTTTCTAGCTGAGGTCAGGTAACAATAACCTTTCACATATAAAATCTAGAAAAGTCTCTTTAAATTATTTTCCCAAAACATTTTATTTGTATATAAATTTGAAGTGAAGAGACACAAACAGAAATGTAGTAGGATGACTGTACTTCTGATTATTTATTATCCTTGGACATGAAAAGAAAGTTTTCAGTTTGGACACTTTAACTACAGGCCAAGAAAACTGATCATCAATATTAGTTTCTTTGAACTTGAAATTGTCGAGGAACGTTTAAATGACCAAACTTGCACTTGGTATCCATTCTCTTGTTTAAAATACATATTCTTTTTCCAAGAAAAATGTACTTGTATTCTAGATCATAACTTGAATTTCATATGTTGAATTTTGTGTTGCATTCATTTAATGGCTTAGAATATCATACCTACATAATTGTATGTTCTATAACTAGTTGTATCAGAAAATGAAGAAAATAAAGTGGTATAAGAAAATAAACAAACCTTAATTCAAATATCCATTTTCCTCTCCAATAAACTATCCTGAAGCTTTTAATTAGTATTAATATATATGGAAAATATATAAGTATTTTACAGCATCACACATGTTGAACTGACAAAGTCAGAGTTGAGAATTAAGATTGTATTCTGACAATGTTTTCTGAGAGAGGGCACTTCGCTGTTCAGGTGTGTCAGTAATCATGCAACACTGGGAAAAGGAAACAGCATCAGAGAGGTGCTCTGATTCACACTTCTCACGGTGTGGTGAGGTGCACAGCCCGGAGCTCACACTGAGCCGTGGTGCAAAACACGTGGGAATAGTGCCTGATGCAGCTGCTCTTCGGTGTTTTCCATCAATTTTGTCCCTTGGGTCCCTTGGCAACCCTCTCAGTCCCTCCATTCTTAACAGTCTTCCTTACCATGGAGGCCTTCCTATGATTTCAATGTTCCTGTATGAAATAAGGGTCAAAAGTTGTACTTTCCATAACTGTCTGTATTTTAAAATCAATATGTTCTAACATAAGGACATTTCTACATATAATATTGATATTAAAGAAATAGTCTAGCCTCTTACTTTCACACAACCAATTTCCAACAGTTAGGAAGGATTGACTCTAAGGACTACATGAAGACTATTTTCTAAAGAACATTTTAAATCTTGCCAGTCACTCTTATTTGCGTTACTTGAGGTGTGGACTGAACAATATTTTGCTTTGCCAAACTGCAGCACTTCCAGTGTGTTTACATAGTACATAGGTTTCCCTGGACTTCTCCCTTTGGAAGACTGAAGCCATGTCAAGGATGTTCTGAACAGGGCTGGGATGGACCGTGAGGTAAGGGATTTGATTCAGTTCTGTCACATAGACACGCTGTCAGTATGTCACATGCTTTCTCTGATATACAATTTTTCCTTGCAAAACACGGAGATAATCATATGTATTTTAAAGTCTCTTTCGTGAAAAAAACAAAAATAAAAACTATTAGCCCTGCACTTGATATGCAGTGTATAAGTTTGCTTTCCTCAAATTTCTGATCCTCTATATACATTTTAAGCCACTGAAAGATTGAACAAGTTCCCTAAAATGTATGCAAACACAAGAAGTGTATTTGTGGAAAAGTAGCTAGTTCTTTGTCACTCATTTCCTCTACCTTCAACTTGCACAGTACTATGACAGTACATCTTTCCATTTAGGAACACGATGAGGTAAGAATAATAAAAAGAAAATAATAATAAAACAAAGTTCCTGTTTTGTTTCTCTTCCTATATTTATTATTGGATCTTTCTTGCTCTAAATACTGATTTTTAAAAAGCTATGATTTTTTTTCTTTTTTCCTATATTATCTGTTCAAATCAAAATGTAAGTATCTTCCTTGAGATAATCAAAGAGACTATAGTATCTAGATATTGGCTTCTTTGCTTTTATTATGATCTTCTAGCAATAATTTACAATGTAAAATATTATCCCACTTAACTCCAAATAGGGGATATTAGAGGAAGAAATTATTTTACTGAAAGACTTTGAAAATTCTGGACATATTTTAAAAATTATAATGATTTTCCTGCTGTGAATTATTAAGAAAACAATAGGTATTTTTTTTCAAATAAACAGAGCTTATCTTTATCTCACTAAAATTTATATAAAGACGTGGAATAGAAAGTTCTAGAAGTTTTCTTTTTCTATTTTTTTTTTCAGCTGAAATCCTTCACCATGCACTGGTTAGTCATTTATCTAAGAGGGTACTGAGTTTGTTTCTGTGTCAGATCCTTCTGCATTTCATCAAAGGTTGCATCCCTGCCAGCTCACAACAAGCCAGGGATATCATTTTGGGTGTGGTCAATCCAATTGTCTTCCTGGTGTTTGGTATAAGAATCTGTGTGATATAATTGTGAGTAAAGAGAACTGTACAAAACTCTCCTGAGGCACAGAGAGTGATTCTCTGGAAATCTCTTTGCTTTAA